>JAIPRL010000579.1:104444-128079 GCA_025469235.1 Pemphigus obesinymphae
CCCAACTATTTGGGGTCGGCCACCCTGGTCCTACACTTCCACTTAACTCTATCTCCCGCATCTTCTTCACTTACTCCCACCTTCCTCATATCACTCGCCATTACATCCCCCCATCTCTTTTTCGGTCCACAATTTCTTAATTGTCGTATTAAGAATAAAAGACTATATTATATTTTTACGTTTGCGTTTTTATTCTTACTATTAAAATACTCAACAAATTGGTGACGAAGAAAATAATTGTTAATTAAATATTTTATTTTTGTTCATTAAATCGTTTTCACAATTTAAAAATAATTTAGTGTTCTTAATGCTATGTGTTCATATTAATATAAATATGTCTCAAACTGAAAGCACTAAAACGAACTTCAATCAAATTATTGAAATTTATTCAATCGGGTATGGACATCATAATTTTCTAATCAAAACTAAACAATTTTTCTTGACAAATTCTATTGAAAATTATATATAAAAGAAAGCCATATTTCTATGACTATCTTTTATCAGTGAAGAAATTAACAAAGTAATTTTTAGTCCATGTGTTCCAAGAAAGCCTAAAGACGTATCATACGAAACACTAAAGGCAAGTTTAAATAAGTATTTCAGGCCAATTATGTTATATTTTACGGCAAGGCACTCTTTCTATCAAGCAAGATGAAGGCATAACGAAACAGTATGTCAATGGGGTGCATGCATTGAAAATATCGCTTCAAAATGTGGTTTTTCTCTTAAATTAACAACAGTAATTCGTTGTTAGTAAAAAGGTTGAAAAAGATAATAAAAATAATAAAACACAAAATAAGTTTTAGTTAATGATATTGACGATACTAACACATTTTTTCTATAATCGATCAAACTCCTCAAAATAGAATGGCTCTTTACAATAAATTAAAATGTAGAAAAAATAAAAGTTAATTTTGAAATTAACACAGGTTCTCAACACAGTGTAATTTCGGAAAAATTATATAGTCAATATTTAAATCATATAAAGTTAGAAAAAAAATGCAAAATGTACGATCACCTATAATTTATAAACAGTGTTGAGATTTATCTAGATAAAAATATCTTCATCTTTTATTTTATTTAGATAAATAATGTATGAGTTATCTGTAGTAGGTACTATCTATAAGATAAATAATTGTTTTATCTAGATAAATTGATCTAAATAATTTTTTATATAATTTAATTTTTTTAAAGCACGAATTACTGAATAACATAATTACTATTAACAGTGATGTATAGTACTTAAGAACTCCACTTAGAGTAGGTAGTTTCTT
This sequence comes from Pemphigus obesinymphae, assembly GCA_025469235.1. Lineage (NCBI taxonomy): Eukaryota > Metazoa > Arthropoda > Insecta > Hemiptera > Aphididae > Pemphigus > Pemphigus obesinymphae. Next base: position 105,719 of record JAIPRL010000579.1, read on the forward strand.
TACGAAATCAATGATTTATTATTGTTTTCAAATGCAATACATCCACCTGCAAGAGTATTCTATCCGACAAGCGAAATGCTTTCATCCCTACTGATATCTAACGAACGAAGGGCACCTTTCTTTAAAAATGTATATTACCTAGGTACCTATTGTTATTGTTATTATTAATTATTATGTTATAGGTAAGTGTATAATTCTTATAAAAATCATTATTATTATAAAATACTCCATTTTAATATTTAAAAGTTTTTTTTTTTATTATTTATAAACTATTAATTTTTTTATTGACGTCTGCTAATATTTTATCGATTAGTGATTGTAGGTTACTTACTGTTCCACATTGATTCTAAATGTTTTTCCAACATGGCTAACTTATATTTTGATTTAATGTACTTCAACTTAGAAAAAGTTTATTTACACAAATAAGTTGTGGCATATACAGATAAATATGCAATTTTTCCAAATTTAAATATTGTGTATGTGGGAATTTATAAAAATCAACTGAAGTCTCTTCTCGATATTTGATTTTAAGTGTATCATTACATTATTAACCAATAATTTCTAATTGAAAGATAGAAGGAAATTTCTCAATATCACAACTAAACGAATTCTAAATAGTATTTATGTTCTCAGATTTGACATCAAGGTCAGAAAAACGTTATTGGAACTAGATTTTTTAGAAGTTGACTGGAATTTGTGATTTAGAATCTCTATCATATTTATCACTGGTAATAAAATAAGTATTAAATATTTCTTGAAAATCTGTGCTTCAAATAAAATGAGTTTTTGCCTAAATGCTTTTATAAAAGAGTCAATGTCACAAAATTCTTTTCAATTAAAAATATTTCATTTTCATTTCTTATCTCAAAAAAATGTGATAAAAAAATATGACAGGATGCAGGAAAGAACCATCAAGATGCTATATTATACATTAGTTCATCCCATTCTCGAATATAGCTCTGTATTATGAGATCCCTATACTGCAGGAGGTTTTATTCAATTAGAATGTGCTCAACGTAAATTTTTAATATTTACTGGATCCTTATTAAATATTCCTCATCCACTTCAAAATTATACTCCTATAACTATAAGAGGCTTAAATTGGATTCATTAGCGGAACATAAATGTGTTTTAAAGGTACAATTTTGAAATAATTTGTTGTCTGAGAAAATAGATTCTCCTAGATACTTTACTTTCACTAATTAATTTTTAAAAGTTTTCAAATTTTAAAAGTTCCTCAGTGCAATTGCCATTCCCAAGTTCCATTCGATAGTCGTATGTGCATTTCGCGACTCTAATTATGAACCAATAAGACGTTTGATGATAATTGCCAATACGGACCCTTCATTTTCCATTTAATTTGTATATGTTGTATGATATTATGTAATGTTATTAACTATTTATTAGTCATAAGTAAAACATATAAATATCTGTCCAAAGGCCCTATTTCGTATATTTTATTAAATAAATATATTATATTAATTAATCAAATAGTACCATAGTTTAGTTAATTGCAAATTGAAGTATATACTATATTACACAAAATTGTAAATTTTATTTAAATTATTTACAATACACAACATTATTAACTACTCATTTTGTTATAAGATTTTTTTATAATTTTGTATAGGTGAAAATTAAACTAAATAATTCCAAAATGACTATCTTATATTGTAATGTTTATATCTACATTATACCATTTATTATAATTAAAATAATTGTTTAATAATTCGTTAAATATAAATCCATTATAAAGTCTTTGACAAATACATACCTACCTATTCCTTGAAAAAGTAAATCAGAAAAATTTACTTTACATTTTTATTAAAATAAACATTAGACTAAAGTACAGTAGTATAAAATATTGACTATTTTACCATTGAAAGTCAAAATTTATTCATATTTGAAGAATACATAAAAATAACCGAAAATGAAATAATTATACTTTATCCTGGACTTTACCACTTACGAATAAAATATACTTAATATTTATTTTTATTTAAATCAGTAGGTGAAAACTCGAAATTGATCAACTATAAAACTCTAAAAACAATGTATTAAATTAATCAATGTAAATATATATTGATTTATTTATTCGCAACGCCGTTGATTAGTTAAATCGCGTTAGATACGCAAATATTGACTACCTATACCTATATATATATATATATATATAAATATATAATATATGTATATTAGTATATTTTATATATAGGTATTATATACGCAGACAACAATATTATTGTCAAAGCGAATCCAATTTCTCGATTTATTTTGTATACAATTGATTAAAGATTTTTTTTTTCAATGACAATATTTTAAACGATATAATTTATTTAACAATGAATGAATTCTATAACTAGGTATATATTATTATATGAAATATGTTATAAATTATAATATATAGTATTATGGCAAACATTTTAAATGTTATGTAGGTAACTAATATAATGTCCCCTACATACAAAGGTGAGGACATTAACTAATAAAAAAGTAAAAATAAAAAAGCTTAACTAGGTCGTTCAAATTTTCACTGTATTAAATTGACAATTAATTGTCATAATCATCCAGTTAACAGATTTTCGTAAGTTATAGTTATATATATTATTTTTAATCAACATTTAAATATAATAGTTAATTAATAAGAATTATAGGATAGAAGCTATTTAATATTTAAAAAAGTAAAATACGCGAAAATGTATTACACTTTGTCGAATATCTTTAAAGATTCGATTCATAATTTCTCTAATAGAAAATTAAAATAACTTATAATTGAATGTTTTTTAGTTAATTTAACATAATTACTTGAGTTAATTTTTTTCGTTATCTTATACTGCCAAGTGCCAGTGTTTAAAATAACTAAAATTCCATACCACAAACAATAATTACTAAAATAATACTACAGACTCATTCATACAATAATATTATGTATCATCACTAAATTTTAAATAATATACTATAAATAAATTATAGGTAATTGTAAATTTTGTGTAATTATAAATAAATTAATAATATAATATATAATAAAATTATAAATTAATAAATTATAAATAATCTGTGGATAATTTATATTATTAGAATTGTACCTAATCCACCGATAGTTGGGTAGGATTTCGAAATTGGTATTAATGGTATTCAACGAACCTTCTTCATTTCCAAGAATTTACAATATATACAAATCCATTTAAAAAGCTAAATTCAAGTAATGTAAAAAAACGAACAAAATAATTACTAAAAAAATAAACTTCAATTTTGGGAACTTCCAATTTCGAAGTTCTAAGACAAATTGGTTGGTTTAAATTCTTAAATAAATTGTAAATTCTTGGAAATTAAGAAAACTCGTTGAATACCAACTTCGAAATCCTAGGACAAATTGGTGGGTTACGTACAGTTAGTCTCGGATTATTTATGGAACTTTCTAGCTACCCTGTAGGGGTGCGTTCGAATATTCGGAGATATAGTAGAGTAGTGTAGAGTAGAGTAATGAGTTAGGTAAAGTAGATAAGAATAGAGTAGGGTTTAATCACAGAATAAATTGACATCACAACAATAAATTGATATTCGAACAATGATAAGATATTTTATTAAGTGTTATTTTTCAATATATTTAATATGTATTTAGTTAATTGTACTTCATCTAATAAAATAAGAGCAAGTACAAATTTTTACAAATTATAAAGTTATATAGGTCTTGGTCTAATTTATTTTCTAGTTTAATGGAGAGATTTCAATAAATATCATGTTATTTCACAAGATTTTAAGTAATTATTTTAAGTAATTTTAAGTAATTACACTATATAATTCATTAGGAATGAAAACTTTATGTTTATGGTTTTTGAACTCTACTGTCACTTGCATGATGAAAAAGACTGAAAATTTAATATGCATGAAAAAGTAAAAACAATTAACAAAATTTTGGTTATATAGGCAAGAACATGACAAAATATATCTTTCATCATGGGCGGGAATATAAATAAAAATGATTTGTTATCTGTATATGATAAGAATGATTATCAGTAGAGTTAAAAAAACCAGCGATTTCTTTTGGGTAACAAGAGTTCACTCTAGTGAACAACACTAGGTTTTCGAACGGTAACCATAGAGTTAACACTGTTTTCTCGAATGACGCGAAATTGACTATATAGTTGACTCAGTGGCGGTTATAAGGGGGGGGCGATAGGTGGATCGCCCCCCTTGGGGTTTAATTTGATTAATATTATTAATATATAAATATATAATTATATCTACCTATAATCTATGTGTATATTTTATATTTTATGTATATAATATGATATACATATTAAAATTAAAATAGTATATACCTAGGTATTATATAATTTATAAAAATGTTATGGGGTGGGGGAGGGTTGGATTTATTTTCGCCCTCCCCCCCTTGAACATCATGTATAACCGCCACTGAGTTGACTCGAGTTAACTAGAGTTAAGTTTTCGAACGTACCCCAGCAGGTAACCACTATAAGCTTTTTAAACTGTAATTGTCAAGTGTATCCAACGAAATTGTCTTGGAAGTTAGAACTTCAAAATTAGAAATATCCCAAATTTCTCTATTTGCCTGTCTATTTGTTTTAGTAAACATTTTTTTTTTTCTGTTTTACATTACGGTGGTTTTTTACAGAAACCCACATTTATAACATAATATTTTAAGAATGTATACGGTTTATTTTTGGAACAAATAATAATAATAATAATAATTATTATTATTATTAAATGGAAATTAATTATATTTCTATAATGGCTATTGGTTATTTTTCTACAGCTGCGCTACCATTCGTCAACACACTTTATATTTCGTACAACACATTGTGCTCATTGTGTATATATTGTGCTCTAAAACACATTATTTTAGGCACTGCCTGCTGCTACAGTAATCCAACACACGTATGTTATTCTCACTATTTCCATAGTAATTTTATTCTCGCGAATTCAGTTCGCTACACATGAATCGCCAACGTTGAATCAGCTCGACGTATAAGCAGCAGTATATACGTATATTATTATAATATAAGACGCTCGGGGGCAATACACTTTGGGTGTCCAATTCACAATCAATACACGACCAATAGAATATACAGAAGGGAATCTCGCAGACATATTGGATAATTTCTAAATTCTCTAAATTCAACAGTGTATGAAATTCCCATTATTCTATGGTATTTGGTCATACTGATAATGATGCATGGTATTGTGATATCAACATAGACATATAAAATGTCTATGGATATCAGCATTTCTAATGCAAACATATCTATAAATTATTATCATTATATGAATATTATATAATATTATAACTCACTATATTTATGAGACGGTGTGACCAATAGGTATTACATTTCCGGTACCCCTGATGAATTTATAGGCCATAAGAACCCATGTAATTTTTATCAAGATTCCCATTTGTATACTCTGTAACACGACCGCGTGTATGCGGATGATACTCGACCTTTCGTGGGATGTTCGTTAATCATGGAAAAAAGGGCGGATTTTAAGGGGCCACGTAGCGATCCCCGTTCCTTGGAGGTTTTTATTAGCATAGGTTGCCCTAAAAACATTTTAAAACTGCACATCCTGTTTGATTTACACTACAGTGAATCCAATTTTTATAAATTTTAAATAATCAAATTCTTAACTTTCCATCAGTCCTTATCAAGGTTATTAGTAAATATTTGATTGACAGTGATGTAGTGGATGGTACACGCGGGTATACAACGTGTACCTCCACTAGTTTTTTTTAATATATGCGTGTACCCAAAACAAATTCGTAAAACCACGGTTACACGATCGTATATACAAACTTGTATTAAACTACTACATTTTGAAAAATATTTAAACAAATTAAGTTCTGAAAATGTTTACAAAATAAAAATAGCGTAAAATATATTTTTTAGCCCAATCAAAACAAGTTTTTGCCATTTGATTATTTATTTGCGTTATATTAATATTGTATAATTAATACATACCAAATATAATATTGTGTTTTAAAATATGATTTTAATGTCTTTCGATAAAACAATTTTAAACAAATCACGGTAGATAATACATATATTTTAAAATTTAAAACTAATCTAAAAACCCCAAAATTAAAATAATATTTTTGAAAAATATAGTTATTCAATATAAAAGCTAAGTAGGTACCTAGGTACTTTATAAAGAGGTCAAGTATTTAGATCCATTTTTTCACCCAAATTCGATTATAGCCTACAATTAACAAAATAAATGTACTTTAATTTTACATACATTTTTGGTATAAATTTTAATTCCCTTGGACCATTATCTTAAGAATTACGAAGAAATAACAAATCTCGAATTTGCAAAATCATGTTTTTATGTACTTTTTCGGCAATTTTTCTTTACATGTTAAAAAACTATTGAGAAAATCCAAAAAATTTCTTTTCTAAAAACTTGATATAATTCACTACCGGAAAATGAGTAAGCACTCCTACTAGAATTGTTGATATAAATAAGTGTTTGAAGAGAGGAAGGGAAAAAGTTCACAGTTTAGAAAAATCCTTAGAATAAATCCTAGTATACTTATATAGGACTATAGGAGGTACGTATATGTATGTCTAGTTATGATATTTGAATAAAAATGAAATGAGGATTTGGTGGGTTTGAGCAGTACAGGGCTTAAACTTAATGGCTGATTCCCAACCCTCTGCACTTCGTGCTTGGCAATAATTCAATATCGGACAGGTACGTGTGTGACCTTAGAAGAGTCAGTAGCATGAGTTGGTCTTCTCAATTCTTTTAAGCATTTCTGCTTATTTCCCATTGTAGAAAGCATTTTTTTCGATATTTGGGGAAAAATACGTTTCAGATTTTTTTACCACCCGTGGAAAAAATCCTAGCTACATGACTGAATCTGACGTGTACCCATTAATTAATTTACGACTACATCACTATTGATAGATATTTAATTCAATTTGAAAATCGCCAAATATTTGATAAATAGTTTGATTATATAAACCAAGCTTAATACGTAAGTATTTATAAAGCGAATCTAAAACAAAATCTGCACATGGTCTTTCGGGTAAGACAAAATCCAGAAATAATGAAATTTGTAATGTATAAGGTGCTAATAATAATCGGATAATAATAATAATAATAATAACAATGAAATTCGTAGGTATTTTAAATTAATTTTATCTTTCTATTGTCCTATTTACAATTTGAATCAATAGGTATTTATTGAGTTAAAAAAATGTTGCCGGATTTTATGCTACTTATTAAAAATACTGAGTGGATTTTCCCTTGAAAACCGATGAAAATAATTCGTAATATTTTTAAGAACTGCACAATATTTAATTTGGAACTGAGCGTTTTAATAAATTTAGTAGTGCACATTTTGTGTAGTTAGCGCCAGCCCTGTTTATTAGCATTGTTTGAGGATTAAAAGATCGATTTTTACCCGTTTTTCAAAGCGATTTCTCGGCAGTAAAGTTTATAAGGAAAGACCTAATTTTTTTTTTCTCGCTCACCGTGTTTTTAAGCAATTTTTCGGGAAAACGTGCATTTGTATAGCACGTACGTAACAATATTATAAATTATATTGTAATAAAAAAAAAAACAATGGATTCGACACTATGTGTCGCGTTTTGGGAAGTGCTGCTGCGACCGCCGATGTTGTGTTGGTGAATAATAATATAAAGTCGATGCGGAAGTGGTGGGCCGTGTATACGTATATGCGGGGGTGACCGTTGGACCTGTGCACAGAGTTCATTGAACTGGGAGAGCAGTGCGCGTCTTCGTTGTGCGCGCCTGGAGAGAGCGAGCGAGCGCGCGCGCGAAACGCTCCGTATGCGCGCCCGTACGGGCAACACGCGCGCACACACGCACCTCGCGCGCCGCGCCGCACTCGGATACGCACGCACGCAAGGGATCCCATGCGCGCGACGACGGCGTCAACGGACGTCAACGACACCGACGACGAAAACTATGGTGTTTTTTTTTTTTTTCATATTATTATTATTTTTATTATTATTATTATTAATTCTGGCGAGAAAAGCCAATTCGAATTTTCTTTTTTCGTCTTCCGGAAAATCTCCGGCTACCTGAGATCCAATAAGTGGTCGTTATATACAGTGCCGGCGATCGATGGGACACATTATTATCAACGACAAAGTGTTTTGTTATTTCTATCGTTCCCGTATTATATTATCTGTGTATGTATTTGTACGACGGCGCGGCGGCGGCGGCGGCGACGTCGTCGGCGGCGGCGGCCCTACGGAACGAGAGTGAGTGCGAGTGCGTGGAAGCGGGCGGAAGGTTCATTGGCCGTCCTTTGCATCATCTGTGGCCGTCAGTAAAGAGCATGAGGTCATGAACCTTCCGCCACCGACCGTCTATACCTGCGATGGGTGACGCGCGCGCATCGGCGGTTCCCTCTTTTTCGATTTTTGTGTATATATGTTATTATTATAATAATAATAATAATAACAATATATACGTTTTAAAATAAATGATCGAGAAAAAAATTTCGTTTTAACGCACGCATTTTATATTATTACATACTATTATAGTTATTTTCTTTCGTGTGTATATATATATATATCACATCCAGCTATAACGGCGCGCTCTTCCCCGGCGACGTCATAGAGAGGAAAAGGTCAACCACCTCGTATTATTATTATCGTCTTTGCGCGAGTGTACCACACACACACACACCACCACCACCACCATGTCTGCAGCATGTGTTGTTATCGCGCGGGTCATTTCTGAAATTCGCAAACTGTACCGCAGTGGTAACGGTTTTTTTTTTTTTTTTTTTTTCATTTATATTTTTACGAACGATTTTTAATTTAATAAAATTATTATTTATTCTCATCGCGCGGTGTAACGCGATCGATTATAACGAATAGTAATATTGGTATAACGTCGATTTATTGGAACTATTGGTAAAAATATATCGTTACGCACCTCGTTACGCGGAGGACGGCGACGAATTATTTAACTCGTGTATAGGTAGTACACTCCCGCAGACGGATAATTTCACCTATAATAATCTATATAGGTGTCAATATTAAGATAATAGTGGTGGCGGAAAAAAAAAAAACGGTGTAAAGTCATCAGACCAAAGTGGACTTGACATTGAAGACCGTGATGGCGATTAGCGCGTTTTTACCGTTGGAACACGTATATAATGTATAATAATAATAATGCATGTAATGAGTCGTGGGGGGAACACCAACACGTGTATATATATATATATATACGTGCAGAAGCGCATAAACCGTTCTTGAAGTCTTATCGCTATCGACCTGCTCGAGTATTATTATTATACCGCTCTCCTCTCCTCTAACCGAAAAGATAATGACAAATTAATAACGCAAGATTATTCGTCAATATTCGCCTGTACGTAATATTACAATAATATATTTGGTCGAATCGATTGAATATAAAATATTATTATACCCGTGCGTTACACACAGTCCGTGTATATTATAAACATATGGCCGGCGTACGTATATTTATTATTGGATGACGTGTTTTGTGATTATGTTGTTATTGTTCAATGACCGTCAATTAATATAACACGTAGAATACCGTATAACAACGCGACTGTAGAGTAGTACGACGAGACGAGTTCATATTTTGTATTAGTGCGACGAACCTTTGAATAGGTACACTCAAAAATTATCCACGCGATAACGAAAGCGAGGAAAAGAACCATGTTTAAATATAGTGGCTTGAAAACTCTCGTACAGTCGATAGTCCATATACTTACACCTGCGATGTATACGTCATAATATAATATGCAAACCTAGGTATTATAAATGATAACCGCGTGATCGTGAATAATTTCAAAAACGTTTTTTTATTGGACCCAATAATAATCGCCGAAGAAACGTAAAGAATTGTAAAATATGAATGTTTATGTTTATTTTGTAAAAATAATATATAAGAAGAACCATAAGTGTTAAAAAGAATTTCCATGTGCTATTATTATATTATATATAATATTATATAGCTGTCAGCTTCATAATATTTGCCACGGGGGCATCATTTTGGGGGGGGGCATGATGTGCAACTGCATCACCACTAATATTTAAAAGTGGCCTGTCATTGCTCGAATGCGCGTTTTTTTTTTTTTTTTTATTGCTTATTTACGACTTAAAGAAATATTTTTGTAGCATTGGCATGAAAAATAGCCTGGTAAAGTTAAAATTGGCCTGCCTAAAAGCTCGCACAACCGGAAAAAACTGAAATGACGCCACTAATTTGCCGAGTATGATTTTTTAATATATAGCAGTAGATACATATAAAAATAAAATAACAATAAGTTTGAGTTGCACATACTAAGCGAAGTCCAAAATATACTGTGTGCAACCATCATAAACTTCCATAATCTAAACTTCTTTATAAACATATACCTACTTCTTAAACATCTATTTTATTTGAAACAAAGAAATAGGAATACAATATACATAATGCGATAATCGCATATTACACATTCACATACACACAATGCAGTAAATTTGAAAACAGTCAAAATAATGCGTTTCATTATCATAAAAAAAAAAAAAAAAAACAATTGCACATAGCGTAATTTGATAACGCACGAAAAATAAATTCGTTGTATGTGTGTGACGTGTGTGTGTGTGTGTGTGTGTGTGTGTAATGCGTTATAATAGTGACCTATGGTGTGAACTTGCTAAACCTCAACCTTCGAATCACTTAGGCGTCTAGAAAAAATTATTGACGTTGGATAATATTATATTATCGTTTACAAATTGTAATTATTATACACTCTGTGTCGGATACAGGAGAGTACGCGGACACGGTATATGTGCATTGTGCGGTCACTCAATATTAAATACCCATTTTATAACGAAATTCGCGTGTGAAACTTCGGATAAATTCTTCTGGGGGTTACATTTTTTTTTTTTTTATATATAATAATATACTGTATTAAATAATTCGGCCCGGATGAACTGGTAAAAAGGATGTGTGCAACGGTAGAAGAATAAGAAAAATCGCATCGCAATGATGGTGGAGTTTACACGTGCGGTCGTCGGGCACCCGTCGACGATATATCCGCAGCAGCGTCTCGAAACAACCCGAGCGGTCGTTGCTCTCGTTCGGATCTGAATGTAGGTCAGTAATGAGGCAACGACCCTGGACGACCCCGCGTCGTCGTCGCCGCCCTCGCTTATTATTATGGAGAATATCGAAATGAAAATTTTCGTTTTTCGCCTATACAATTATATCAATTAATTAATATATCGGATGTGTACGCACAATATATCATACGCATTTTTACCAACGATAATTGTACCGAATTCGAACACGATCTCCCGGAATTATTTAATCCAAACAATACTCGGCAATAACAATACGCGAACGCTGCACAGCAATACGGTATATAAATAATAATACGCTGCCACTACCACTGTCATTTTAAACACTGCAAATATATTATAATATTATTATAAAATTAACCATTTTATTAATATAATATAATATACAAGTATTACGCGTAGGTAATATTTCGCCGACCAAACAAAATTTGAAATGTGCGGTTTTTTGTTGTTTTTTTTTCATCATTATTTTTATTATTATTATTATTAAGAAAGTAAAGAGGCCGTGACACCGAACAAGGCCAAGGCCGGTTGAACCGGTTCTCAATTCAGTTATTTCTTATTTTTTCTTTCATCTTCTATAATAATATAGTTCCATACATTCCGTTAGACTGCAGATAAATCGCGGTGTTGTCTTTTCCAACCACCACTATATAATATTAATTATATTAACGTATTAATATTATAGGTAATAATATTGTAATTTTTCGTCATATAATATAGAAATAAAATCCGTTCCGTTAAAGTTCGGTGTCGTTCGTCTTTCCTCTCGCTAGTTGCCAATTAATGTGGTGAACCCGCGCGCACCCAACACAAGAGTCACGGCGGGTTCATTGAACTCGGAACACGCTCGCGGGAGAGCTCACACCGCGTTTATAAATATAGATGACACAACTTTCCACCGTTCAACTTTTGATACTCGCGCCAGCGTTTGCACGTATAGTACGAAATATCATTACCTACATGATAAGTACCTATACAGTATTATTATTATAATAATAAATGTTTACGTCCAAACGAGAATCCAAAATATGTTCTCCGGAAAGGTAATTTATGATTATTTTTGCATTATTTTATTGCATATACCTACCCATATTATAATGATAACGCAACGACAATAACACGCGTTTATTGCACTAATTATAATATTATACGATTGTATACTTGTGTACGGCGAGGCGATTATAACAGTAAAGTGAATATCAAACAAAATGTTCAATATCACAAGAGATACTCACATTTTAACGACGTACGCCGGCATATTGCTACAGTGTGATGCGGAGGACAACGTGACGGACGTCTCGGCTGCAGGATTGGCGGCGGAAAGTTCACGTCGTGTCGCTGCTAAACGTCTGGCGGCGGCTTGGTACGACGCGAGCGGTTTGCCCGGAACAATAATGTCGCCACTCACGAGCGTCGTCACGCCCGATCATCGTGTTTATCGCAAATGAAAATAATACGCGGCCGACACCTTGCGAAACAAAAAAACAGTAAAGTTCGTACACGAATCAAGAATAACGACATCGCAGCCGCGCAGAGCGAACATACGCGGCGAGTGCGACGCGATAAAAATACCTAAATAAAAAAAAAAAAAAAAAAAAAAAAAAAAATTATCAACGGTCCGTCGTTTCGTGCACGCCTTTTTTTTTATCCGGTCTATCCTGTCGCGTGCGTGTCGTACAATACAATCATACACGCGAATTGCGGTATTTTACACGACCTGTATCTCGAGTCCCAGGGATTCCTTGTATATATTTCTGATGACGGTGGATGAATTTCGGCGGAATCTATACGTGAGGAGGGGATGCTTGGGAAATACAATTTTTTTTTTACGCCCCCACCCCGAGGATAGATCGGATAAAACGTTTGGTCGTGCAGGAAGAGACGCACCCGCGTTCAGTCAATGCGCCGCTATAACTGTGAGCCCGAACACGGCACGTGAAGCACTAAAAAAAAAAAAAAAAAAAACGCGTAGATATTATATGTAGTGACGAACTCTATATTCGTTGTTTTTTTTTTTTTTTATTATTTTTTTTTTTTTCGTACCAAATACCGACGCACGGCACACACAACTCACGGTAAATATATAATATATATATATATATATATAAGTATTATAGGTAATAATAAAATGCGCGAGTGCGTACGGCCAATATTCACTATGACACGGTCGTTTTGCGGCGGAAGAGCAGGAGGGGGGAGGGTTTAGACACACGAAAACGAAACGGAAAAAAATTTTTTTAAAAAAACGTAAAAACGGACGGTGTATATATTATATTACGACTGATGTAAACAATAATAAATTGAGAAAAAAAAAACAAATACATCGGGGGGGGTATGAAACATTTTTCACGAACGTGCGCGGAAACGGAACGCGTGCGAGCCCGACGAATAATAATACGCGGATAAAACCGCCGCGGCGGCCGTTGGCGGGCTTTCGACGGGAGAGACACGATCGCGAGCTGATGCCGGCGCAAACTTGGGAACCGGGCGGCAGCGGTCCGAGCGTGTGCTGCGAATGTATACGAACTGCGGCGGCGACGGACGGCGGGGTGCGCGCGCACAGCGGGGCAACATGTGCCAACAGTTATCGCCGGTCGTTGACCTCAGCGCCGTGGCCGCCGCCCGCCGCTGCGCGCGTTTATGCATCATTATAATAACGTGTGTAAGCGAATACCGCCGCCGTCGCTTATTACGCTTACGCTTACGTTACCCGCCGGCCAGAGATCGGCTACTGTCCTACTGGTTCTTTTTGGGCGGCGGTGGGTCGGTGCACATTTTGGGATCGGAAAACGCGAAAATAAAACGATATTTCAGGACCGGTGAGGTGGGCGGGGGGGATATGCGATAATAATAATAATAATAATCGTAATCGTAATCGTAATGGTAATTGATTCGACTATGTTGCGCGTACACAAATATTGCGTTACGTGCGGCGGCCGCAGCAGGTCATTATTGTTACGTAAACGCGATGGGTTCGGGTTTTTTTATTTTTAAATTTTTTTTTTTATTTTTTCGGGGAACACCCCGCACCGCAATCCACCCGACGTATTTCGACCGGACCAGACGGCGGGCGACGGTCATTATGCGGCGGTCACGACGGAATATTTTAACGTGTAGTGCGCCCCGCGCGGCGTCACCGTTGTGGTCGTCGTCGTGGTCCGCCGGCGGTTGATCTGTTTCATTAATAATAATAATAATAATAATAATAATAGTCTATTATATTGGCGTGTTTTATCCGATAGGTTTCCGAAATACCCGTTCAATAACAAATATTATTTTGATGATACGCCGACAAACGGGGCCGCGACATATCCCTGTCCCAACTCCCGACGTAAACAAAATAACAGAACGTACGTGTTCAGTGTTCGGGCGTTTGTACGTAAGCCGTAATTTGTACGTTGTACGTGCCGCGTAATAATATTTTGTACGCGTATACTCGTCAAAACACTCGAAACCGTCCTTTCGATAAGTATATAGGCGCGCGCGATCCTTACTGAGAAAATCGAAACACAATTACATAATGAAAAAATAAATTTACATGTTTAATTACTACGCTTGGTGGGTGTGTAATTTTATGTGTATAAATGTTGCAATATGTGTACCTATTATTTAATAATAATATTATCGGCTTAAACACTTTTGTCTAAAAGAAACTATAATGGCATTGAAAAGTCGTAGATGTTCAGCTGTATACTACTATACGGTACCTATACGGCTATAATGGGTACCTAATAGGTAATATATAGTTTGAAATCAGTATAAATTATAATATAATACCCGAATCAAAAAAATAATACACTTAATTGCGTATTTCAACAAATTTTGTTGTGGACCAAAAACTAGGCCGTCAGACGCTATATACACTCGTATATTATATACATAGCGGTTGACAAGTGACAAGCTTAATTTTTGCCCTTATATTTTTAGTATTTTTGTGACTTATATTATTAATTATTTATAATATAAGTCACAAGTGCTCAAGTACATTTTAACTCTAATCAGTATTCTAGTCACTATGGATTTTTTATATTATGAAAATAAATTTAAAGAAAAAACATTAAAATGTTGATATTGATTTCAATTACCTATTTAAAATGTGGTTTGTCCCACGACAGTACCTTATGCTTTATATTAGGTACTTATATGAATATAGGAATTACAATAAAAATTGTCCTTTATATTTTTCAAACGCATGCCTATGCTAGTTGATGTTATATGTGTTAAAAAATTACTAAAACAAATTATTATCATATTAATTATTATTAATCATGATAGGAAAAAACCGGTCAGTAGGGCGTGTAAGTACTTAGCTCATTGAGTAAGATACTAATAACAGTGTATAATGTATATATTGAATTTGAAAGCAATAAAAATTCCTTTAAATAACTCATTTCTTACGATAAAACGATTCTGAACGAAGCTTCGGCATATATAATATAATATGGTGACCAATGAGTAATGACCAAACATACTTATTTTCATAGTAGTAGCACTAGTAGGATACCTCGCTAGTACTTGATTTATATAAAGGTAGGTACTTACTAAACTGCAGTTGTCCTAAATGTTTGTGCTAAGTATATATAATATCTAAGTACACTTATTCTTATCATCCTTGAATTTTGTAAAATTTTATTGACATTTTTTTTTTATTTGAAAACTGAGTAGGTAATAAGTGGGTCTTCAAGTATTACATAAGCTCCTAGAAGAAAGGAGGGTCTGTCGTGTGCTTACATTTGCTGACACGGGGGATGTGGGGAGGGGGGGTTAGAACTATATTGACAAGAACAGTAATAAAAAAAAAAAATCAAAATATGTAAAATAAAATTCAAAATATGTAACAAAATTTTCCATTTATTTTTAATTAATTCATATAAAATTTGGATTATTTTTTTTTGTTTTTAATAGAGGGGGATCGGACATTTGCTGACAAAGGGGAAAAGGGGGTCGAAAAAGGCCAAAAATGTGTTGACGTAATACTTGAACGTCCCCTAATTAATAACAATCAATATTATCTAATAGGTACATCTTATATAGACTCATTAAGACTCATATTTATAACAATTGTTATTAAATTTTACACATACATATAAATATTAAAAGAGTATTTAAGATACCTACCTAATACCTATTTATTTTCTATTAAATAAAGAAATTATTTTATCGATGACATTCTTTTTTTCCAATATCATTTGCCTTTAATGAAAGTAAAACACTTAAATTATACATTTATTTATATTAATTTATTTACCTATTTAAACTTTTACCTTAAATTTTAAAATTTATAATAACATATAACTTAATAATAATAATAATAATTATTTTTTGTATTATTAATAGGTGTTGTGTATTATGTTATAATATTATATTATATATATAGGTTAATAGGTATAGGTATAGTAATATACCTACTCGTATATTTTAAAAACTAAGGTAAAAATATGTAAGTACTTATTTCACATTTTGCCAAATGATCATTTTTGTACTCTTTTTGTTTTATATTAATTATGTAGTCACCTATATAAAATGAATATTACTGTCGATAATAGATTCAGTATATTTTAACAATATAGATTCAAACATATTATTTTTAATAGTTATTACTTATTACTAATGGTATAAAACGATATAACGTAAATAATGTATAATTAACCCTGTATTAAAATTTCAGGTTTTAAACCCCTAAAAAATATTTTCATTCATTATTCCTAGAAATAGTCTCTTAAAAACTAATTTTAAAAATGTTATCACATTATTATTAATATAGTACTAAAATTTATATTTTGGCTAAACGGAAGTTCTTAAAAAAAATCTACCTACAAAAAACATTATAAATAATGTAGTGTAGAGTGATCGAAATGCGTATTTCGGAGCACGAGGTCCCCGGTTCGACTTCCAGGTAGCAAATGAGGTAGCCAACAAGATGTTTCTCGCTGATGACAAGCCGGCCAAAACTACCAAACCTGTCCAATAATTTGATAACTATATGTTATCATAGCTATCATACCATCTATCATCTATCTTTGACTCCCCTAGTTCCCTAATATGTGATGGTGCAAACCTGAGCATGTTAGAGTTTAGGAATAAGAGAATGTAATACTGTTAATTTTTATAGGTATAACCATATTCAGGGTCTAAAATAGTGTGTACCCTGAAGCAAAATGTGTATCCTGAAAATCGAAATGTCGAAATGCAGTCGGAATTACAAATGTGTATATACCAACTGTTATAACGTGTAATTTTACATAACATTAATGTCAATGTATACTCGTATAAGTGAAATAGATAATGAAAATTCCGGAAGAGTGACATAACGCGCCTCCACGCGACATTTTTGATATTTATTTTTTTTTTTTTTTTGTTCAAAATGCGTGTTTTTGTACGTTTTTTGTTTCTTGTTGACTTAGAAATTGTTTTCGGTTACCTTTACTTTTAAATTTATAGCCTAAAAATTTAAAAAATTTTAATTTCTATTTTGTTTTAATTTATTGATTAAATATGAAAATTTTAATGAAACTGTTTGTATAGCAGAACACACAGACTCTGAATCTACAAATAATTCTGTATCCTTATCGATGTGACCAGCCGCACTGATTTAGGTTCCCCAAATTCAGGACCTATCCAGCCTGTAGATAACTATAATAAAAACAAACGTAAGTATAAGTATGATTAAATGACTTATCAATAAAATTGTATTTTCAATGTTATGTGGTAAAATAAAAACAAAAATATCTCCCTATACAAAACCTATTTAGGAGGCAAAAAATCTAATGAAAAATAAACAGATAGCTAAAATATATATTATATAAGTAATTAACAAAAAAGCTCAGTGTTATTTTATTTTTAGATTTGAATAAATTTCAAATAATAAATTATTTTTTTCTAATACCTGTATATTATCTATAATTTATTTATTTTTCATTTTAATATGTTATGATTTGATTTGTTAGTTATTTTTATTACAAATCTATCGTCAATGATGATGTATGATATGTAATGTTAAATTTAGCCCCTAAAATTGTGATTTATGTGTAATAGATAAGAAACTCTGTGTAGTTTAAAAAGCTTAACGTGTAGTATGAAATTATAAAGTGTGTTAGTTATATTAGCCAATTCTACATTTCTACATATTAAAATGCTGTAGAGAAACATAAAAAAAACTCATTAAAGAAAAAATAGATTGTGAAATTATTATCTATTAAAAAAAGAGATGTGTAGTACAAAGTGTATAATATTTCAGGGACTGGTTAAATTATATATTATACATCAATATTGAAGTTGGAAACGTTAATATGGAGCGCAATGAGAAAAAAAATTTTAGTTGATAATTACACATATATCTAGCCTCCCCCCTCCAATAATTCAACCCGATTTCCGCCAATGACTATGACCATATGGTCCATATCGACGCACTTCCATTTATCTGTCGTTATATATTATCTATCGTTTTATTTACCAAAATAATACATTTTGTTCAAAAATGTAAATGCTTATAAAAACAATTGTGACTAATATTATGATTTTCGTGACTTTTTTTAATACCGATAGAATAATACACGTTTAATTTAATATTAAATTTTTAGGTTTTGAAACCTAGAATTAATTATTTTATCACTCAAATATCTCAAAATGTTAAATTGCGATAAATAATCTGAAATTGAGAAAATATTTTTTAAAAACATATACAATCAACGTATTTTAATAATAAAATACATATACACAGTAAATTATATACTCGAAAAATGTTGTAAAGAGCAAATATTCAAACTATTGATTGTTTAAGGTCAATTTAAAAAATAAAAATTTTGAGAAAAATACATGGGACGAATCGCCAAATGTTACATGGTCATTTAATTGAAGTCTGGTATAAATCAATACACAAATCTGATGATTTTTATCAATTTTATAAAAGATATTCGTAGTATACAGTTAGATTTTAAAAATTAGAATTGTGCTATTTTAAGTTTTTATGTCTTAAGTAAAATTTTAAATTAATATTTACAACTTTATACTATATAATTTTTAATGATTTATTAACAATCAATTTAATAATAACTTGAATTTGTATTATGTAATAACGGATTAATATAGTTTGTAAAATATAGTATATGGTAGTCGGTGAATCACAAGGTTAATTATGGTAGATCAAGTCACATTGCATGAATGCTATTTTTTTTTTTTTTTGGAGATGGAGGCCCACTGAACTCTGGCCCCAGGTCCCCCAAACTATAAATCCACCCCGGGTTCGTAGTATACTGAACCAAATTAAACCTATGAATTGGGGCCCCCCTCTGAATTTTCCGACCAGCATTTAACTCTTAGATCCGCCACTGATTCTCCTTCTTATTGAATTTTTGAGTACAGACATAAATAAAAATAATCATTGTAAAACCAACTTGCTGAGAATCTAAAATCCAGATTCAAATATAAAATAAATATTTTAACATATTAAAATATTCAATAAAACTTTCGGCCATACTCGTATGGAAATACAATTATATAATTCCTTATTTAGGACTGAACTGTACAAGTGAACTAAACTGAATTAGACTGTATCTCATATAGTGGCCTTACAAAAATACTTAGGTACACGTCTAATGTCAAACAAAACCACCATATATTGTTAATAGGTATAGTTAATTGGTTAGCTTATCCCTTTTTGCACACATATACGCTATGTATAATTACATATAATATTATATTGTAAATTAAAATATATGTAACTATACCTATGTAATATGTATATTATACACATCCTGTATACTATATTGTAACCCTTTATTATTTATGATGTATATTTATGGCAACCTATACTGTTTAGCAGCTGCTTTATGCTTATCTTGGTCAATCGGTCAATCATACATTCATGATTCATATTTCATAGTGTATTATCATATGCAAATGAATTAGGTGCTATATAGTAATAATTATTGGTGCAAAATTTAAATAAGTAAATTACGTTCTTTTGTTTAATCTTTTGTTGTAGTAATAGTACGCGATAAATCAATTTTGAAAACTATATAATATATTTATTATATAACGACAGAAAAATATAAAACACAGTAATAAGTTACATCGTTTCTTTGTAATTTGTAAGTTTTAGTGCATAATTATAAAATAATGTATATTAGCTAGGATAAAAATTGTCATGTTTTCTAAAAAAAAGAATATATATATATATATAAATATCATAGAAAACTCGACTTTCATTAGAACTAACAAAATAATAAGAAGACATTATAGGTAAGTGCATTATCTATTATATTATATATATTAGACTAGAAAAATATTATTGATATCTCACCCCTCCTCCCATTTTGTTCAGCATCATAAGAAAGTAATTTGGGTTAGATTTAGTTATAATAACTGCCCCCTTCACTTTAAGTGTTGAAAAATGCCAAAAAAGATAGTTCTTTAGTTTTATAAGTTTCATTCTAAAAATACAGCACTAATCGTAAAAATATAAAGTATCTTATTTATAGAAATTCATATTGTTCATGAAAAAATTCCATGACCATATTTTTCGTAAGTTCATTAACTTCCAAAAAAAATAACAAAATATAAAATTTTTTTTTGTCAAAATTTATATTTAGAATTATTTAAAAATATATTTTACAAACAGTTAGAGATATGATAAAATTTTTTATTATTTATTTATTATTATTAATATATAATATTATTATTTATTTTATTGTAAAAAATAAAGAAATTTAATTTTCTAAAAAAAAGATAATTAGTAAAAGTTGCATTATCATAACAAGATTTATATAATGTGTATAATAATGCTACAAATGGCGAATGTGATTCGGAAAACTTTCGCACATTGTACATAATATATAGGTACTCATTTTACATTTATACAGCCATAATAGATAATTTAGACAAAGATAATAAATTATAAATATATTATAACGAAAACATGTTTATTTTTACTATTAATAATTTATTAGCAACTTATCAAATCTTTTATCAATTTAAAAATGTTAGAACTGCCAGATTAGGTATAGGTAGACATGATTATTACTTATTATAAACAAATTATGTTTGTTATGTTATAAATCTGTGAACAGTGTTTTTATCGCTTGTTATCGAAATCTATTTAAAATTTTAAATCATTATGTTCGATGTGTAGTGGGAAAATATGTTTGCGTATATATTATAGTTGTCGATTTAAAGTCAAGTATAATACAATGTGGTTTAAATTTGATATTCTTATTTATATATCTTGAGAGTTCAAATTAATATAGCTACAAAAAGCAGAATAAAAGTACCTATATTTTTAGTAGGAAATGAATTCAATCAATGAATGGTGGAAAATTGCCGTCTAATAAGTAAATTTTGTTAGTATTTTTTTTTTTTATCATTTATGCGTTTGTAAAATTAAATGTTTGTGAAAGTGCACATTTGGCTATAAAAGAAACATTGAATGTTGAAAAAAAAAACAAGAATTCTAGTAAGAGATGGTACACATTGTGTATGAAATATGAATGGCATAAAATGGATAAAACCAAGTTTTCCAGCGGTATTCAAGATAAAAATAAAAAAAATAATAAAAAATTATGTAATTTAATATATTAATATGTTTTGCACTCAATATGTTTTATGATTTAAAACATAATTATAATATGTAATAAGTACCTATAGATGATTACAATGAATTTTTAAAGCTGGCATTAATTTTCCTTAGAGGAAATTTCTCTAGGAGAATTACATTTAAAATACTAGGTTCTATACAAGGTCGATGATAAAAGCATTGTACACTTTAAAATTATATTTGTTTTGTAAACAATTTAAATTAACTAAAAATAAAGAAAAATGATTATGAAGTATTATTTACTTATACATAAAGCCTGGTTTAGAGCACCTATTGCAATAAAACCATCCTACCATGATTTTAATATTTTTAAAGATTTAAATATAACTCAAACATGAAACTGTGCTAAAAAAATTAGTGGTAATTTATGGTACATAACCGAAGAAAATTTAAGTTTGGAATTTTTCGGCAATGATTTTTCGAATGAATCAAAAAAAAAAAAAGCCGGTCAGTAGGTTGTGGAAGCACTTCGCTCGTCGGGTGTCAGTATTGGTGGATGCACTTCGCTACTGGGCAGGGTACTTTTGGTAGATGTATTGAATTAGAAAGCAATGATAAATCATTGTATTCAATAAAACGATTCTGAGCGTAGCTTCGGTGTAGTATACATAACTCATATCATTTTTTTTTCTAGGGATCGATCGAGGCTGTTATTTTTATTTTATTTTTTA
>JAIPRL010000580.1:9764-51760 GCA_025469235.1 Pemphigus obesinymphae
AATAATAATAATAATAATAATAATAATAATAATAATAATAATAATAATAATAATAATAATAATAATAATAATAATAATAATAATAATAATAATAATAATAATAATAATAATAATAATAATGATAATAGTAATAATAATAATAATGCGTTGAGTTAAATTTTACTTAAAATATGAGACGAATAACGTACACGCCTATAATGATGTACCTAATGAAAGTGTAGTAAGTCACGAGCAGCTATTTACTTACAAAGCTTTATATTATATTCTTTAAATAATAAAGAAATTTATAAACATATATTTTATAATTTTTATATTATATAGTAATACAAATTTAGTATTAAAACATATTATATAACATGTATTTAATATTTAAATAACATTAAACCCAACACAGTGTATTTTCTCTTAATCGGAATATATACATTTTCATCCAGATTACCTTGGGTTTTATTAGCGATTAGAGCGAAAGTACTGAAATATACATTTAGGGATATTTATTTAGGTATTTAACCCTATTAGTATTCAAATACAAATATCCATTATTAAATCGAAATACCTGTGTTTTTAATATTTGATTTTTATAAGCGCTTACATTATTATTATGATTGCTAATCGAAGTAATGAGTGTATGATTTTAAAGAAATACGAATCCCAAAATTAAATATTTACAAACCAATTAAAATTTTAACTTATACATTTTTAATAGTTATAGTAATTAGCTCAAATAAAACGAATTTTTATTTGTATCTGGGTTGAATATACTTGCATGTTTTTACACGGGGATGAAAAAAAAAATGAGATATATATTAGTTTTAAATAATTACATTATTTCAATAATTTAGTAAATTAATGAATAATAATGTATTTATCTTTTAAGTAATTTTATATATATTCTGAACATTTTAATTTTCTCTAAAAACATAGAATATTTAATAATACATTTCTCTAAAAGTAAAAATTATTTAGTAATTTATCTAAATATTTTCAAATAGATATTCATAGCATCAGTGGAATGAAATTGAATACAAATTAAAATTAAATGACGTATAATAACAATAGTATTTTAATTTGCACAAAAATTTTAGACATTAAAGTTATAAAAAAAGTATCTAAAGTTTTGTTATGTCTCATATTGACAACACAGAATAAATTCTATTTTATCATTTAGATCCTTTAAATTATAGCTATTTATTATATTTTAGCAACAAAATGACAATTTCGGTGAAATAATAGGTGCAATATAAATGTGGATGAAGTAAGAATGTTTACGTGATAACTTCCTACTTCGAGTTCTGGTGTTTTAAACATAGACGAATATGTACAGAAAAAAAGTCGTCCATAGGTTGTATACGTAAAGTCGATGGAAGACAAGCTAAGGGAAAAGAAACAATGGGAAAACTAACTTTAATTACACGCATTGTTTCATACGAGTACATACAATTTTCATGTTACCACCGAAATAAAAAGAAAATAGATATTTTAATTTTAGTAATATAAAAGTGAATAATATTTTAGCTTAAGTATGATGAATAAATACCCAAGGGTATAATAATATCAAGTATTAAACAAGTATATAACATAATATTATCAAGTAATTGAATATTTTAACATGGGTGTTTCAATAAGGAATCATCGCATTTGGTTTATTAAATTAGAGAATTAATCAAAAATTTTAACTAATGTTTTTATTATTTATATACTAAAAATATTTATCAAACTGGAAGAAATAGTTGGCTCTACTTGTAATTAAAATAAACTAAGGATTGAAAAAAAACCTATTTGTTCAATCATCACATTTTATTGATAATTAAACTTCTAAATATACTACGTAAATATTTCATAATATAACTATAAAATACCTACATTTATCAAAAAAATTTATAATATTCTATTGAAACTTTACAATAAAATATTACACAGTATCATAGAATTTCTAATTTATTAACTTATATACAGAGTGATTATTTTATCATACTCATCTAATTTTATTTATGAATATTATTTTTGTTAAATTTAAGTAGGTATTCTTTAAAATTTTTTCGTTACATAATTTTAAAAAGTTTATTTATTAATATTTTTATCATTGTTATTTATAAGGATTTATACTTTTCTTTCCGCTATAAATCTAAAATGATACTGATCCTTTATAATTTACCTATAAAATATATTTATACATATATTACTTAAAATTGATTTAAACTGTTTAAAAAAAAAAAATGTATTAATATTTTTTTCAAAATGTCTTGAAAAACAGTGATAAAAATTTTATTTGAATGATATTCAAACGAATGTCTATGTAGTAGGTTTTGAGTTAAAAAAATCCATTTTAGTTTTTGGAACTTTGAGCAATTATCTTAGGTTATATTATTGTATAATCTTAAAAAGAAACTTTGGTCATCATCGGTGTCGACCGATTGTTTGTTTTACTCAATGAAACTAGAACATAAAATTCCGTTATCAGTCTTGTCGGATTTAATTAAACTTTTTAATTTTTAATTAAACAGTATACATAAAACATCCAAGGCTGGAGAGTTCAAGTTTATTATTGCCATTTACCACGAATAGAGGTGGTATTATAAATCACAAATGAAGATAACCTTGGTTTAGAGATAACGAGGTTTAAAGATAAAACAAAATATGTCTGTGTAACTTTTGATCCTCTAATAAAAGCAAGCGTGGAGGATAACACGGAAAGACAAAAGTTAATCAGCGTCGTGCAGGGGGTTATATTTATATTTTTTTTAAGAACGTGCTACAGTATTCTTACAAAATAACATTACATTCATTACAGTAAAAAAAAAAAATTTAGAATACTTTTTCAGGTTAAAGTATTAAAACACTAATGAATAATTTAATTTTGTACAATTTTAATTACATTTTTTTCTTATATTACTTATAAAATCTTAATGAAGATATATTTACGAGATATACACTAATCAATGGTCTATAATGCAAAATAATTATCAAACGTTTATTAATATATTTTGTGAAAAACCACAAAAGGCACAAGATTATTTTTAATTTATTAAATTAAAATATGATTAACCTGTATGATATTAACACAAAATATATTTAATTACGGTTAATATTATGATCACAAAATTAGGTAGGCGCACGTTTCAGAATCAATGAATTTTAAATTTTAAGGGAAGCGAGGAATCTATTGATTTTATATACTATAATGTTTATATTTAATTTATATATTTATAATTCTCTGGAAACAACAATTTGGTTAGATGCATTTTGAGTTAAGGAGTTTTTCTTGTAGCAAATCTATTCTAAAAGGTAACTTCCAGAGGGAATAAAATTGTTCTAATTAATAAATTTAATCTCTGACGTGTAGGAATTATATTTTCAATAAATTAAATTTTAAGCAAAATATTTATAATTTAACTATCGCGTTATTCATACATTTGTAAAAAACTTAGTTATATTTATTAAAAAAAAAAAGTAATTCATATATATTGTAGATTATAATCCATTTATTATATCCTAGATCATCATATCCTAAAATGAACCAATTGTTCACAATATTTGGAATACAAAACTCGATTTTACTACGATGTGTGTTTATCAGATACTATAGGTCCTCATATGCTAAAAGTACAACTACCTTTTATAAAAGACATTTTTTGATAAGTGGGAAAGATAGCAAATAAATAAAGTTGCCATTGTTTCTACACATAACTAAAATATTGTGAATATAATGTAATATGGTGAAATTATCAAATTATAAAAAAATTTTATGGTGAAAAAATACTAATGCAAGTAATTATATGTATATTTTATATTATATTTTACCTAGTTCCGCTTGAAATCTATGTATACAATGTAATGCTTTATGATTGTTTCAAGTCGAATGTAACCACTACCTGTATCTTATTTGACGAGTGAATTGCTTTCACCCCTAGGTAATTTTCCAATAGTTTTCTTAAGTTTAATAAAAATCTACGTAATGGATAATTTTGATCAATTGGAAAATATCAAATTATTTAAATTTATTTTCTACAGTAATAGTTAAGTTTAATTTACCTGTCGCAGTTAAAAATAGTTTTAAGAAAACAATTATTTATTATTGTTATAAAATTAAAAAAATCTACTACTAGTATCCTAACCGATAAGTTCTTTAAGTAACCCAAGTTTCTGTCTTTTTTAAACATGTTTTTTGTCTTTTATACTTTTATGTTCGTTCGGTTAGGTTCGGATTTGATTATTTTTTATTTTATTTTCATACAATTTTGTACAAATTAAAAATCACACAATGATTTTTTGCTGTTTTTGAACGTAATCATAACCATAATTAATAATTATACATAAACTATAAAGTAATTAATATTTTTAAACCCAAAGGTCATTATAAAATCTTTCCGGTTTTCGGTCCATTGAAATCATATAGAACAATAAAATAAATAATTTAGTAATTTATAAAAAAAAAAACAAATTAAAATATAGGTATACTTATATCGTTATTTCTCGTGAAATTGGATTTATGATTTTCTTTTTTTAGTTGATTTGTAATTGTTGGATTGGATTTAAATTCCCACGAGGCCTGTTTCCATTAAACAAGATTATGTATTGAAATTAATTTAATGCGATTTTGTCATTTATTGACTGTCAAACTTGACGATGTTGGATTAAATCACAATGTTAGTTTTTTGTAAATATCATTAAACTCTTCAAAATGTATATAATGTAGGTATATAAAGAACAAATATATATACCTGTATATATATATATATATATATATATATATATTAGATAAGATACGGTAAAGTTTTAAATTAAAACATTTTATGTAAAGAAAATTAAATAATATACAACAGAATAATATAATTGTTTACTAGGTATTTATGGTTTTATTGGATATTAGTATAATATTATAAGTTTATATTTTGTAAAGTATTTCTTCGTGTATCATTATTCGTATATTAGTATTGTGATTATTTCTTCGTATATTATGTACGTATTCGCATATATTCTATTTTGTAACATATCCAGTAATTTTATTTATACCTTGGTAAATAATAAAATGTATACAATTGAAAACGCTTTATTAAATTGCATTACAATATATATCCATTTTTTTTATGTTTGAGTAACTATTTTTTTGACCTTTTTTCTTGTAAATAAATTTAAGAATATTTAGTCTAGTATTACACCTTTATACACCTATAAAAGAACAAAAAATAATTTATTATTATTATTGTTATTTCTTTCATGTTTATTGTTAAGTGCTATAGTCATAAAAATAAAAATTAGATTTCTAAAATTACACAGTTTATTTGTAGAAAATATAAAAGTTGTTTCAAAATTGTAAATTGATTTTTATTTTATTTTGTCTCTCTTTTGAACTTTAATAATATTATTTTAACCATAGAAATAAAACTGTATTTACTCAGCGTATCATTTAACGTGCAAATATTTTATTTTTTCAAACAATTCCGGTAATCGTTTTTAAAATACATTAAAAAAATATTATACACGTAATAATTCTTCAAAGTTAAACGAAACACATTTATAATAGTATTAAAGTATACTTCAAAACCGTTTATGTTTCACTATTTTAAATATTATATCTAATAATTGTAGGTTTTAAATATAAATAAACATACAAGATAATTTTTACAAACAACACTTTTTAGTATATAATATTTTATAAAAATTTTGTTTTCTAAATATCATTAAAATTTTTTACTTTTTTAACGTATAATTACTATCTTTAAAAACTATCGATTTAAATTTTTAAATGACAGCTTAAATATTTTAATACATACAATTAAACAATTTAAATGCATCATATTTTGACGAATCAATATATCTAGTTTAAAATAAACAATTTGCTAGCTATAAGTGTTTAAACTTTAAACTTTATGAGAGTGGTATTAATATTCAGGAAAATAAAAATATTTTTCTACTCCATCGATTCACTTATATTTAAACTTTAAAACGCTCATAGCGAAGAAACTATTTTTCAATATTGAATGTTCTCGATGCATCAAAGTTTATAGTGATACGTTCTGCATATATATAAAAACGGGAATTATAATTTGAACATTGAAATTTAATTTATGATTTTAGTTAAATAAGAGAAGATAGTATATATATAAATATATTTAATAATATTAAAAAAACTGTCTGTAATTTTCGGTAGTATTTCTTTATGCTGGAAAAAGAAAATGAAAAATGTGGAAACACTACCTGTTTAAAGTACCAACTAGAATAAATGCTCTAAATATCGTTTCAGAAATCTATTTATACCCCAAAACTTTACTCGTTCTACTTGAAAAACTATAAATATTAAAAAAACATAAATGAATAAAAAATGAATCATTGTAAAACGAATAAATACGAGTATAAGTCAGAGTATAAAAATAAAATACTACCCAATAAAAATGCATATATAATTAAAATACACCCTATGTGGCAACCATAATCATTATATTTTATTATTGGTCGTATGCAGTTATTTTTCAATAATAATTATCGTTTCTAATCACAATAATATTGATTATAATATTTTACATATACCTTCTAGCAACATACATTAAATTTTATTCTTAATTATTATAAAAATTAAGGTATAAATTTAAAATATTAATGACATTTTGATAAAATTTACTTTATGTATTTTTTCCAATTTTAATTAATCTCGCCCTCTTCCAAGATTGATGATATTTTAGTCAAAATATAAATTTTAATTTATATAAATTTTTTATGTAGAATAGTTAAAAATAAGACAAATTAATACTCTAATAATACATTAATATATTATATGGGTTTATATTTTTCAAATATTTAGTTAACGGTCTAAAATATCTTTTATAAACTATAATTACTATATTATTTTATACTAAACTACATAATATTATATTATACAATTATTATAGAGGACCAAATCAAGTGAAAAAAAAAATTTCAAATTTATTTTATGAATATTTATTGAGTTGTGCTTAGATACGTACAATGTCTCAAGATCTTAATAATAAATGGATACAAACAACAAACATTAATCTTCTTCAATATTCTTACGTAATATCATCGTTTTTGCTTGTTGTTTGTTAAATTATTTCAGTGCATTAAATTTTTATATATAAGAAGGTTTACTCTTTTATACGAACGAAATAATTAACATATAACATGGTGAATTTGTACAACATCTTTGTATAATTGTTTAACAAAAAGTTTTAATTTATGCGTCCTGAAGCAAAGTATTTAATTATTTTTAAGATATATAATATATATATTTCTTTTTTTTAAGTTAACTTTTCACTAAAAATAAACTTAATATTCTTAACTAATTAATAACTTGTTTACATTAAACATGGAAATTTTAATCTATTCAATTGGTTTCTATAAAACTGTGTAACGTCATAATGTCTTTTCGTCAAAAATACAAACTATGTAAATTTCAAAAGTCCTAACATTACAAGTTTTGATATAATAACCTCTCGAATATTGTTTTAAGTACACTATAGCTATCGTCCTTGTGTTAATTATGTTTTATATAAGGAATAAGGTTAATTGGACAGGAAAACTATTTGGTGTTCATACATCTTCTTAATCCTTAAAGTTTTAACGCTTCTACCTGTAGATAATTTAATAATAAAATAACGTTATTTATATGCCTACTCAAGACTTTTTTTTTTCTAAATAGGATTATACTTGTTGAGTTGATATAAAAGCGTAAAATTATTTTATTATATTAAAATTTAAATAGATTTTACTATCATCATATGCATTATATTTTATTTGTATTTCATTTAACAACGAAAATTTAAAAAAATCTCCACACATATTTATATTGAAATTACACGATTTATATTAATTGTTGTAATCGATTAATCGAAGCATTATCGCTGGTTTGGAATGAAATATTATTATCGTTGCATTTTTGAATGGTTCAATACCTAGAACATTTTCAAGATTTATTAATACAAATATAATTATGTAGGTTATATTTTTTGTGAAAAATATAATATTTTTATTTTTTGTATTTTATTTATTAAGAAACCTACAAACATTGCTTGATACACTAGAACCTAGAGAAACTTTGGTAACATTTAAATTTTTACTAAATAAATACTTATAGTTAAACATTTTTTGGTGACTTAAGTATTTATGAAACTACATCTCTACAGTTACGAATTTTATTTTACTTAAATTGTACATATTTAAAATGGATTGAGTAAACATTTGATTTTGAGTTCACATTTTGTTAAACCAGTGAAACATATTGACGGATTAATAGCAGTTATGTATAATAACAATGTATTTGAAGGATTGTAGAATTCTAAATTTTGTTTTATTCGAGTTTTTCTTAAACATTGTATTATTATAAATGATACAAACTAAATGTAAAATAATCTAGTTTTCTACTATTAGATTTGTAAACCCTCCCTAAAAAAATATCAGTTTATACGTATGCACATAAAATATGATCCTGTACGAAATAAATACAATAATTTTACTCTTATACATTTATCGTAACCATTATTTTTTCCCGTTTCTGTAGGTGGAGGTGGATGTGCCTCGCCCGGGCTAACGCTGAACGGAACCAGAGTGGTGCCCCGGTCGGGGATTTCGCCGGACTTTTCAACGCTGTCCGAAGTGAAATTCCCAGCACGATTACCGTCGTCCCCTGTCAAGGATGCTGGGGCAGTAGCGTCGTCATCGTCAGTGGTGACCGAAACTTCGTCTAGGATCTGCAAGATTAAATGCGTTTCGGGCCAATGGGTCGGTCCCCTGTGTCAAGGTATGTACATATGATTTTTATGCGACCTTTCTCGTTTTAATATGTCCATTAGGATAAAAACAAAAATCTATTCCCGGGAGCCAAAATACGATTACTTTATCGTAATATCTGTCCGGCAACTCCATTCATAGGCATTAAGTGATCAAATCCTGGTGTTGAGATGTGTTTGAAAACGAAATATTTAAATAAATTGATTTGATCTGATCTCCGAAGTTTAAATTTTCCGAATTAAATAATAGTAGTTATGATAATTTAAAATTGCATAACAATAATTATTGTTGATATAATGAGTCCACAGCTATAGACGCTATTATATATATTAAATTATAATTACGAATATATTTACATTAAAATTTACCATTACCAAATGTTTGGACGAGATTATTGTCTATGCTGTAGCACAGTCTTTTTCCAAAATTGTAATATTAAAGAGAAATATGTATATAAGATTATTGGGTTAAAAATATAGTCGTTATATTTCTTTACAATATTAAAATTTCAGAAAAAACGATACTACTAAATAGACCATTTTCTAGTATATAAATTTAGTTTTAAATAAATAAAGATATTTAGTTTGTAATAAACATAAATAATAATAATTAATGTAATAACATAAATATCCTATATTTTTAGTTGGTTAACTAGAAAAAGCAAATGCGGGTGTAGCGTTCTTTTAACACTATTACCGCTCTACTCATTTTATATTTTACATATTTAACTTTGAGTGGCATTTAGTTAGTACTGGGTCGGTTCACATGACCGAGAGGTGCATACAAAGTGCATACGTTTATTTGAACTGTATTTGAACAAAATAATATGTTAATAAAAAATTAATATTAAATTAATTTATATAGTTTTCGGTTGGTATACTTGACCGAACCACGCATGCACCATTCAAAGGTTCAAAAAATAATCTTGCAAAAATATTTAAGAGTTCCTAATTTCAAATTTGTTCTTTGACCAAACCGTACATGGACCGTTTGTTGGTTCAACAAATAATTACGTGATTAATTGTTTTGGTTCCCGTTCATTTCATTTTACTAAAGTCATTTTTACGGATGTTATTAAAAACTGGTCCATAGGGCATATGTCATAGGTATATATTATGTGTAATATAATATAATCATTATAAGAAATAGAAAAATCTATAAAATCTACATTTTTTTTAGTGAAAAGAGGAGGTAAAATGCAGTTTAGTTCCTTAACAATTTTTACAATTTATATTATAGACCCATAGATATGATCTATTTTCAAATATACGATTCGTAAATATAAGCTTCCCGGTCAGTTTATTGATTTCTTGAAAATATTGCAGAATTTAAAAAATTATATACATAACACTCGTATAATACATATAATATACCAGATAACAATATTACATATAATATTTAACTAACTAATATATCAGTAGATAGGTAGGTAGGTATAATATAATATTATTCATTAAATATTCTAATATAATAACTAAAATATTATGTAATTTGAATATTGATTACTTTTATATTGTTGTAGAATATAGAATATAACACAGATTTGATCATTTTTTATATTAAAGTGTTAAATGGATTATAGTAGTCAAATATACTTAATAAAAACACTTTAGGTATCTAATTTATAAGTAGGAAGGTTTCGCAATGGTTAAAATATAGGATTACATTAGGTATTAGAATAGGATAATAGTTGGTATAGAAGTTCAAATCCGACTACTCACTTATTTTTTTGCTTTTTTTTTTTTTTACTTTCTTATAACCATTAACAAATGAAACTTAAAACTGTTTACACCTTGATCTATGAACTCGGTTCATCAATGTTAAAAATTGGTATTCAAAATACACAACGGTTGGTGCATGTAATGGAAAGTGAACCGAGTGTCGAAGCGGAGGTTTATATATGCTTTGAAACGTTACTGAACCAAAATTTCTATTTGAGCAATGTAGAAAAAAAAATGCTACTTACATAAAATTAGAGTTGTAACGTTTAAGTTAAATTTAGAATTGGAATATAAAGAAAACCTACAAAACTTTTTGTTCATGAATTAGTATAAGATAGTTTCTATTCTTAATGATCCATGATATATTTTTTTTTGATAATTGAATTGATAAGGACTGTACGTGTATATATAAGCATTCCTAGTAGATTTACTATCATTTAATGTACCTATTAATATAATATTATGAAGGATTATAATTTATAAAATATATGTGATAAGGTATTTGTGATGTACATTACCTTAATTATACAGTAATGAAGACATTACCCATGGGAATCGTTTAATCACTGCTCGTTGAGCAACCACCTGATCGTCAACCGTATTTTGTTTCTAAATTTTTTGTTTAATAAATTGTAGTTTATTTTTTTTAGATAAAGACATAGATATTAGATATTTAGATATTTTATAATAGACAATCAGAAATATAAAAATTCAATTTTCTTTAAATAGTAATAATAATGTTTCTACACTAAAATTAACCTAAACTCCACAATTCTAATTTCAATTAATTTTTTCTGTATAACATATTACTTATTAGATAAACGGTGGTAGTCTTAATGAAACCTATACCAACTTAATCATAATATTTATTGTAATATGTAATATTGCAAGTATATATACTTAACTAAATTTTCCCTATATTTGACAAAATTCATTCAAACCTAGTATTGGAATTCGGATGATCATTCACGAAAATGTATGTATTTTTAGATTTTGAGCGTAGCGATTGATCTAGTGATTTTACAATGATTTTAATGTTTATTTTTCTGTGTACAGATTTTTGACCAGAAGGAAAGCTCTAATATTTATACGCTAATTCCGTTTCCGGTAGAAAATTGTATCTGATTGGTACATTAAAAAGATCATTTTTCAATTATCCCAATAGTTTTTCAATGCATAAGAATAAACTACCAAAAAATACCGAAAAATAAGTAAAAAATTCCTAATCGAATTTTTTTTTTATTTCGAAAATAATGATTTTAAAATATTGAAACTTACACCGAATATGTAATTTAGTACTATATTTACGTTTATTAAACTAAAGAGAACATTCATAGGTAATTACATATAATTTTATATAGCGTTAATTTGTTGTATATTATTTTATATATATTTAAAAAGTTGACGGGAAAAAATTATATTAAATTCTGATCGTAGTGAGAGAGCTAATGGTTTGACAATGATGTTTTTTTATCCAGTCCCCACACATTTCGTGCACATTCTATAGTACCTAATTTGCACATTTCAAATGAACCAGTTTTACAGTCATATTTTGTTTTAAATTATAAGGCTAGAATATAATAATGTACTGGAGCAGCATTCAGTGCCTGTAGTGCATTTCTAACTATATTTAATTCTTATTCTAAAAAATTTGAACATGCTAATTTTATTGTATGTAGTTTAATGTATTTCATTGTTTAAAAATATTATTAATTGGTAATTGAAAAAAAAATACTATGAAAATTTTAAGTACAATACGAAAGATAAAATCTGGACACGAAATTATACTGAATGTATAAATTACTGCGGTAATTATTAACTATATGACGCCTAGTTATTGCAAATAAATATTTTTTATATTAGGTATACATAATTAGTAAGGTCACACTCAATAAGGTGTATTGCTAGGTTTGATTTTTCGGCAAATACAGGTAGGTACTAATTAATATTTGAACAGTACTGACAGTAATACTTACACCAAAGCTCAGCTCAGAATCGTGTTCTTCGAATGAATCGAATGGAACCAAGATTATCCTATTTGAGAAGCGAAGTGCTTCCATGCTTAATAATACCTGATGAGCGAAGTGCTTCAATAACCTACTGGACCAGTTTTTTTAAAATTATATCTATGTAAAAATTAAGTAAATTTAAAATGACAATTTTGATACCTAAAAACATATATATTGTAAATAATTTTAAAATAATTATTACGTTATATACTTAATAATATTATATATATTTATTATAACACGCACACGAGTAGAAGGTATTCCAGTAGATCCAAATCACCTCTTTGTTATCTAGATAATTATATTTGTATTTCATAAATATAACTGATATAAATTTAATGGCTTTTTTAAAGTTACAATGAACTTTTGTCCAAATAAATCATAATATTATCTTAACTAAGTTTAAGTAAATATAAGGTTATTTACTAGATAATAATATTTCTAAGAATAATTAATCGGTGTTGTATATATATGTGTGTATTTGATAACGCAATAAATTAGTGCTATTATAATTCACGAAGGTCCAGATTTTTTTTATTACAATAGGTCATTAAAACTTTAGAGATACAATCTGGAGTATTTTTCAGTCATTTAAAAGGACAAAAAGGTAGGAATGAAAAATTTGGTTTTATTTAATATGAAATATGTTCCTTAAAAGGATAGTTTATTGATAATATGATAATGTAATTGAAAAACTTTTAGAACATTTAAATAATGAAGGTATAAATAACATTTAAATCAATATTCCACCACAATCCGTTATTCCACTCTATATTATAATTATATTTCTCCATATACCAACACATTATTTGTTAATAATGTAAAAGGTATTTTTCCTATACTATATATATTATATACCTAATACGTATATATTATATACATCGAATTGTCATAACTGGAAAGGTCACATAGAAAAAACTTTAAACAATGCGAAACAGAAATGCTACGACACACACAATTTACAAATAATTATCTCAAATAAAATATGAATTATTCCGAGTTAGTTATACGTATTCAACTCTACATCACTACATCTAAAAAAATAATATAATTCTATATTAAACTCGTGAAACCGATCAGGTTCAATATTAAATTTAAACGATTATATACGTATTATACTCATTCATAAGTTCTTAGCAATAATAAATGTATATTTATGAAGAGGTTGATACTTGCAATATGTATAAATTGCATTTCTACTCAAGAATAAAAAATAAACTTAACAATAATTCAAATAAATAATAATTTGCTCTGCCAAAATATAATAAAATAGTGTCTAAATTAAATACAACATATAGATACGAAAAATACCACATGTTGACATAAATATAATAATAATTTTAGATAATCAATATAATGTGCTGTTTATATATATATTAATTTTTTTTTAATGTTATGATATACTTCATCACCTCCGGTACTTCTACTGGGACTTCAGACGTAGGTGGGCATCGACGTCATTTATTAAATATAACAAGTTTTAAGTGAGTCGGAGTCGAAACAATCCCCCTCTTCCGACCTCACACTTTGTGAGAACACAATGCAAACATTGTGGAGGCCTCTATCCCTGTCAAATTAAACTTCGGCGTATATATAACAATTTACTAAGTCTATGGATAAGGACTTCTCTACTAGTATTCTTGCTTCTTCCTGGTTGGTTCGCATAATCCTGTTTATTAAGCCAGCTATCATGTTCCAATTGCTCCTAAATACCATCATTGTTCCATAAAATTATCAGACATGAGTTCCTGTACCTCAATGTCACCATATGCATCCCCTATCCAACTGTGCCAGGTGTTACAAATGCAAATCGCGTGTTCAGCATCATCAGGCTTCACACCACTTTGAGCGCATGTATCCGAGCCAACAATATTCAATCTTTTCAAGTAATAGTTAAATGCACCATGTCCTGTTAGCACCTGTGACAGGTGGAAAGTCACATCTCCATGTACCCTGTCCATCTATTTGCCAACTTCACTGATCATGCGGAAAGTCCATCGTACATTCTTAGCAGTAGACCTGTCGCTTTGCCAACCTGTCATTAGCGCGAATCTGGCTACTGTTCGGTTCATACCACAAAATACTCTTGCTCTTTCTTTGGCTTGAAAGCGTACCGGCCGGATTCTCTCAATGATGGCTGCTAATTCAGCGGACACCGGACCGTATCATCTGGCCACGTAAAAGGCGATGCGTCTTTGCAAGCTTGCTAGCCGCTTCTATCCTCTGATCGAGAAATCAGCCAACACCGGAGTGGCATAAAGTAGTTTCGGTATCACTACGTATGCCAACAGCTTGCGCGATGTTTGACTAGGACCTTTATAATTAGAGAGAAGACTGCTTAGCTGCCGTATCACAATTGATGCCCTGTTTACCACGTGGTCAGCGTCATTTGTAAAAATAATTTTACGGCAACCAGAACTCTGAGGTACCTACTTAATGTACGGTTGGGATTCAATTACCGTATTTCCAATTAGTATCGACATCGAGTTATTCATTCGGCATAAATTAATAGGAAAAGTAGCGATTTAAATAATTTGTTAATATTGTTATACCTAATAAAATTAGTTAATAATTTAAATATTAATGTAACCTAATAAATTGCAATTTATTACCTAGTAGTTTTTATTTTTAATTTTTTTTTTTTCAAATAAATTGTGAACTTTAAATATATTTTGTTGTGTATTTTATCTTTGTCTTACTCTAATAATGTTACAGATGAGTAATTTATATAATTATATAAAACTGTATGTACAATGTTACAAATTAAAATTAATGTATATAGGTAAGTCAGTTTTTTTTAAAATGTATAGGTACATACATATGTATTACACCTATAATACAATGATATGTATATTATATCAAACTATGTAATACTACTAGTTAGCGATAGCTAAATATTACACTCCGATAAAACACAGGTCGCATATTATTTTAGTGAATCGAAAATCAAAACTACAATAATTACTATAATAATAAATAATATTAATTGTGGATGACTAATGATGGTACCAATATTATCATATAGGTAGAAAACATTTTTATTAATACATGGCATCGCTACCAAATGCATTTTAAATATATAATATTAAATAATATGGGTAGGTACATGTATTATTATAAAAATAAAATATATTTTATTCAATCGCAGTAATTTATTCACAGTTTATTAAATACCATCGATAATTTCAAAGACGACAACAATATTAAAAGGTATCTATACAAAATAGTGAACTTTTAGAACTATAGTATAAAATGTAAGTAACGTGAAACAAATTGATAATATTATTTTTCATTGTCAATATTCATTAAATAACTTTAATTTCTTTAAACATTTTTATTTTGATATAATTTTGGATTGGTATTTGTCAAATAATAATTTTTCACGACAATTCCATAACAATATTATGATAATATAATATTCGCAGTTAAAATGATAAAATTGTTATTATGAATCAGACCGCATATTATAGAAAATATATTTATGGCTATTGAATTATTACATATTATATATCCCACAATTATTATTAATGGATAAGCGGCAAAAATATTCACATTTTCACAAATTTAAAAAATTGTTTAAAAATTGACTCAACGTTAGTAAAAACTTTTGACATCAAAATTTTTTTTAAAAATTAGATCACAAAATAACAAACTTGATTTTTATTTTTATTTTTTAAATAAAATTTTGCATTTTTTATTTCGAATTCCTAAACATTAAAATTTAATTTAAAAATATTTGTGTCAAAGTACCAATCTGTAATAATAATTTTAAAAAAATATTTAAAAAATATTCAATAGAAAAAAAATTAAAAAAAAAAGTAGAATATTAATTTTATAATAAATGATTAAATGTAATATAATTTTTGATGGCATTTATAGGTAGGTACTTTATTTATCAACAATCCAAGTACCTAAGTATATGTGTCATATATTTATACTAGTATTATCCCTTACAGTGGTGAGTTATTCCAATTATTTTAAACATAGGATAATTATTTAAAATATTTCTTAATGCTTGATTATGATACCTATTTATACGTAGGTATCTACTCGATTCTGAAATAATCAAATCTAACATGTATTATTAGAACAACAGATATATTGTACTCAATAACGGTTTCAGATATAAATAATATTTATTTGTATTATCTGGATAGATTATATATATAATTATTTATACATAATATGATTTCATTACTAATTACAAAAGTGTATTTACTTTCTTATTGAAACATACAAAAATGACACATGACTAACTACTTGGTGACCGTAACCCAAGGATTTAATAACAATGCTTGTTATAAGTTATAATATCACAATATGTATTATATCAAATTATATAAATTAAATAAAATTTTGATAATAATTGAAATATGATATTTAATAAAAATTTGAAATTGTACTTAAAAATTGTCTGTCGAATTAAACAATCTGCATCTAATTTATTTTAGTTAAATTGTATTTGGAAGTGAAATTGCTTCAAAATTGTTATATGTTATTAGTGATTATTGAAACCAAGGTTTTATTAATGAATCTAGGATATTCTCCACCAATTTGTCACCAGTACAGTTGGACATTCTATCCCAATTTTTTTTATACCTAGGAAATTCCCCCCTCCCGAAAAAAAAAAAAAAAAATTATTTTTAAATATTCAAATAGAAACAAGTTATTATATTAGCCATTAGGTATATCAATATATGTATATATAGGTAAACAATATTAATGTAGAATAAAAATAAATAAATAGTTAAGTTGATTACCTAATTATTTTTAAATATTAAAAAAAAAAAACACCAGTTTTTATATCGGGATGTATATTATAATATATAATAAGATATTTTTTAAAATTAAAATTATTGTACAATAAAAAGTTTTAGGTGGACATCTTTTTTTATCATCATAGAATTTTATACAATTATATTGATTTTTTTTTTATTAAGAATACTGAGTAATGAAAAACAACCAATATTATGTAATAATTGTTTGGACACAGTTAAGGTTTAAAAACTAAAATTAAAATATTCACAAAGATATATGTACTACCTAATAATATTATATTTTTATTTTATTTTACCAAATGAACATTTTTATAATCTTTTTTTGTTTTATATTTATGGTTTCTATAATTATACTGGAATATTAAGTCTCCTCAAGTCTTAAACTGTCAACCTATATAACTTTGTATTTTGATATCTTTATCTATACTGTCAATTTGACACATTATACATTAAGTCTGAAAATTATGGTGGTAACTGGTAATTAGTTACAGATAGGTAGTTTTGTATTTTGTATCTTTACATTAGTTATTGACATTTTTTATACTTTTTATAGTATATCATTTTAAAGTGTATACCTAATTTTTTATAAAACTTCAAATTAAAACAACAATGAAAATAAAGAAAACAGTATATGATAGGAATTTAAGTATACTAGAGGTCACCAATATATTTACTTCAATTCTTATAAAGTATTTATTTTATTATAAAAACCACTTAATCAAACAAATTAGTTACCTATTAATTTTTAATTATATATATATAAATATATTATAATATACC
Source organism: Pemphigus obesinymphae (assembly GCA_025469235.1). NCBI lineage: Eukaryota > Metazoa > Arthropoda > Insecta > Hemiptera > Aphididae > Pemphigus > Pemphigus obesinymphae. The sequence goes on from JAIPRL010000580.1 coordinate 27,795, forward strand.
CAATATTGTCCTAGATATAAAAAAAATGGAGGGGGGAGAATGTCTTACTGAACCGGTGACGATAAGGGGAAGAATGTCCAGATACTTTTATTTATATAGTAGTAGATTCTTTTTGTATACAATTTCCGAAAACGTTTATTTAGGATATTAGGTACAGCCGTACAGAGAACTTAATAAAATAATAAATAATAAATTTTTTTCCAAGGAGATTGTGATTCATATGTAAATTACCTTTATTTTTTAAAATTATTTAATGTTTTTCAAAATTTATCTAAAATATGTCATTTAACTGGACTTATATAGTACCTATAATGAATTTTAAATTAATTCATTGGTCATTTTAGATTATTTTCGTTCAAACAACTCATCCACCATAAATAGCTTCTAGATATTGATAGATTGACATCAAATTATCAGTAACTATTGAATACAATTATGTGCAACATTAATTCAGTATATTCCTAATCATAGAATATTAGTGCCATTTTATGAAAATATGGATAAGGATGGAGAGTTTGGTATAAAATTATATAATTACGATTATTCCAGATAATCAAATATATGTAATAAATTAAAAATAACAAATTGATTGAAAATTTTAAAAAAATTCAATTTTGGTGCCTACATATATTCTATTATAAACAAATAATAACATACGTGTTGTGATATAATTACAAAAATAGTTATTTAAAGATAAATATAAAATAAAATAAAAGATGGCTTTGGGTCATTAGTGGAACATAATATGCATGCATTCAAAACTGTTATTATATATATACCTACATATATTTTTTTTTAGTTTTATTCGTATAAGAACATAGGTAAATTTTAGTGGAGTTAAAAATGCTTTCTATTAATCTGAGTTGGGTTATTTAAAGTTCATATAAGACATAAGTCTGTTTATATACGTTGTATATTGAATTTGAGACAAATTATGAATCATTTATTTCGATTAAATGATGCTAAACGAATCTTTAGTGTAATACATCATTTAAATTAGTTGAAGTAAAAAAAAATACATTAAAATATATATTTTGTGAAATTTGAATTTTCTAGACGTTTGTTTTTCTAAATTACAAGAAAATAACCAGTTTTTAGTAGTTTCCCTTACGCGATTATTGAAAAAATCAAATAATTGAGAAATGGCATCTTTAATATGTTGAATTTTCAGGAAAAAATTTCTTGATTTTTATGTTCTCTTTTATCACAGATGTATAGGTATATAATCAATATTTAGACGTTCAATATTTTTACCTTATCAATTGATCTAGGGAATGCGATAGGTTTATTAAAATAAATTTGAATTAGTCCTGAAAAACATAAAGTTTAAGAGAGGAATTTTTTTGAGGGATTCTCATATCTTTCTTTACAATTTTTTTTTGAAAAACATATTTCAACTATTTAAAAATATATAATTTAAAATACTGTAACTTATCTAACAAAGAATATTTTAAAAAAATGATAGTCGTAATTCCTCGAAATTGAATACTAGTATACGAGTATATCCTCTAAATTCAACATAACCACCATAATGTAAGATTTTAGTAGCTTTTCCTATAAGTACATATTTTCATTAAAAGATGTAGACAGTTAATGTGGATCTAATATAATCTTAAAATTGTATTCAATTTGAAATACTATTAAATTAAATTACCTGATTTTAATTATAATTTTTCGTAAATAATTTTTCAGAAGTAAATGGTGATGGAAGATTTCAACCAATACTCAAGTCATGTGCATTGGATGAAGTGCCACCAAACCTAATTCTATCGTACCGAAATCAGATTGTGACAGTAAGTACCTATTTATTTCTGGTTATTATATAAAAAAAATATGCTGTCGATATACAAGAGTGATAAAAGTCACACAATTGTCTTTTCAGTCTCCGGGTCGTAAGTATAGTATAATTACTAAAGATTTGAAAGCAAAGATAATTCATTGCACTGAAAAAACGATTTTGGTAAAAAATAATTTTCCTATTTCTATATTTATTTATTTATTTAATAATAACAGACTAAGGCCCAAAATATGAATAAAGTAGAGTTACATATTATCGTAAAAATAACAATGGTTAACTTAATATATATAAAGGAAAACAAAAAAAAACAATAATTCGAGAAAATGATAGTAAACAATTTAAATTACTTACAAATAACTGAATGATTTATAATTAATGAAAGTTTAAGTAAAAAATAATCAAGGCTTAATGGGGAAAAACGGGCCATTATTAGCTGCACGCATAAGGCGTATAATAGGCGAGGAATCCAGAAAGAGAAGGAAGGATATGAAAGGTAATTGTTGAACGGGTAGTACAAATCGGAATTTTAAATTTTAATAGGAAGATGAGTTTATAAGGAGTTTTGAAAGAAAGGAAAGGTTAGAAATATGTCTGTGGTCAGCAAGACTGGAGAGATGAAGAGCTTGAAGGACAGGGGAATAATCATGTGGAGGGTGAGCAATGTTAAGATAGTAGCAAGGCGAAAGAATTTTCTTTTCTTTCGACAGTTAAACAAGCGCAAGCGGTTTGAGGGTCCAAAGAATTGAACCATATTTTAATGTGGGACGAATAAAGAAACAATAAAGAGACATAAAAGAGGACGATAGATGAAACTATTTAGTGGTGAGAGAGAAAACACAAGAAGTTTAAAAGATTTACAGGATATGGACCCGATATGTTTATTGGGACAAAAATTATAGGTGAATATAAACCCTAAATCGTGTACTGAATCAACTGCCCAATTAAAAAGTATATTTCAGACGGAGTAGGGAAAAAAAATTGGAGGGCTACGACGAAAGAAAGACATGATAGATCATTTGGAAGTATTTTATGGGATACCAAGAGAGTTACTCCATTCAATAAGACGTTGGAGGTCAGCCTGAAGTAAATGACAATCGAAGGGAGATCTAATTTTGAGGAATGATATGATTTCATATAGTCTGCAAATATGAACAGTTTCGAATGGCGGAAGATAGAAGGAGTTGATCTTATCAATAGGTCGAACAATATTCTATAAAATGTTTGACGGTTTTCCTTTTTTTTAAAGTAAACTATGAGAAAAATTGAAAAATTAAATCTCTAAAGCACCCATTAGAATAAATTGTATTCAAGAAAGCATTGATCCAGAAACTCCTACTCAACATCATATCTCTAAAATAGATTTTGTAAATATATTCTTACATGAAAAAATTCATCAATATAAAACCAATACATATCTCGGTGCGCTCAGAATATAAATTATCAATTCTGTTTTTTTCCAGGAAGAATATTTGAATGATAAATTATAATAACATTTATTATATTAACAATTATTATAATAATATTTATAAACTTCATCAGACCATACATTTTGTTATATTATAATTATAAAAATTATATTCCTGCTTAGATTTTGGTTTCAAGATAAATAGATAAGAAGAAAATTACCATTGTTATTCTATCAAATAATTATACAGTGTGTTTGATTGTTGAACTATTTACCTGTTAATCTATATGTTGATAATTTTCACTATTTGCTTCTATTAGTGAGATTTAGTTGTCGTTAATACTTATTACAATTTATTACCATTAAACCATTATCATTAAACTTGATTAGCTATTATGAAACTGTTTCGATGGTTTATGGCTTTGATAATAATTCCGAAGTCAAAATTTAAGGTAATAGTCATAGTTCTTGTTGTTTATAATTAATGTTAAATCATAGATTCAATAGAAAATGGGAACATTTTACATAAATGTTGATGATAAAATTTAATAATTTTAAGTTTTGATATACATACACTAAAAAGCCAAATCGTATTCTCATAATATTTAACACTGTCATATAAAACATTAAACAGTATATAATCTATAAAGATGACTGTTTGACGCAGATTGGAATATTTATACTGGTAATAATTTTTATTAAAACTTTGAGTTAGGAATAGCTATAATATAATTTTATTATATATAATTTAAATGAACGTATTTCTTTTTATTTAACAATGTTTATAAAAATTTATATTCATAATTATGGATAAACATGAAAATAAATTTAAAATTATATGTAAAGAAATCACTAAATAGGTATAATTTAATATATTATTAATCTTTATATATATATATATATAAATATATGACCAAATTTGTTTTTCCATTTTTAATACATAATGTTCGATTAGAAAAAAGTTTAAATTTATGATTTATTTTATTGGAAAATTGTCACAAGTTTTAAACCGGAATAACCTAATATAACATAATGATATTAAAATAAATGTTTATATTAATAATAATAATCCTATATATATATATATATACAATATATAGAAATATATTTAAATATTTTAATTTTAATAGGAGATACAGAATTAATCATATTATATGTATAAAACATTTCAAATTTAATAACAATATACTCAATTTCCCGAATGATCGTCCGTGCAAAATATACATTTTTGCGGAAATCAATTTGCCAAATTCACCACGCATCCCCCACTTAATCAAACTCGTTAACATGATTTATCATGTACCACGAACTAAGATTATATGGCCCAGCAACAACATGACAGATGGGTAGTAGTTGTGCGGTCAGGATTTGAAACTGGTTCTCCTCAGTGGGGGGATTTTGCAGCCTGTAACAATCCTTGTATACTTTTTAAGTGCTAGCCAAAGCAAATCTTTCTCGGACAAATATTATAATTCAGTTGAGAGGACGTCGCACGCTCCATTATTAATGGGTCCTGTTAAGACAATTTTTTTTAGGTATTTTAAGAAAAATAAAAATCTAACATTCACAAAATATTTTAATATAATTTAAAAGTGATTAAAAAATAGTCCTGTTTCAGTACTATTTTTTTATTGTGGTATAATCACGATATTTGTTTAAAAATTCGTTTACGCAAAACAAATAAAATGGCTTTTTATAGTGATTTTAAAGTTATAACACCCATAATAATATTTGTAGATAACAACATTTCAGAGATAAACTTTTTGGGGTTTTGCAATTTTCTAAATACTAAGCTCGTTGTGGAAGGTAAAAATTACTATTATTTCCCCATTTTTAAGACATTGTAACTTTTTTAATACATATTGTTTGAAAATACGCTGATATATATATCAATTTTATAATAAGTATTTTAACTCTTTTTATTTAATCATTTTAAAAATTAACTTTATTTTATTCGTTTTGTTAAACATATTTTTGACTGTTGAAAATCTTCAGTGCTACGTCCTTTTAAATACTTGAATTGTTTATGGGCCCCTCATTAAAACAGATTGTAAATAGCGCTTTGGCTTCGAAAATCCCCCCGCAACATATTAGTAAGCTCCGTATTAGACCTGGCCCCATATAATCTTAATTCGTATCATTTACAAAAATAACCAGATGTGGGGTCTATTTTTTATTTTTTTATCACTTAATCTTACTATGATATGCCACACTTTCCGTCATATGCCCAAGTAACAAATTATTAATGTTGAGTAAATATTTTTTTTTAATTTTGAAATATATATATATATTAAATATTATTTATGAATTTAGGATATATTTTTAATATATGTTAAACATTAAATAAATATTTAATGAACATTAGATAATACATGTTAAAAACCACAATAACGTCTAACAAATTTTGTGCAACAATTTCCGTTTAGGCTGGACTTGAATCTATGACATTCTTCCTCAAACAACTTATATACATTACCAATCAGTCTACTTATTGGGGATTACTTTTCAGTATATACATTATAAAAATTTAAAGCAAAATAATATTATTTTATTCATATTGAAATCCATAGAAAAAAAAGGTGTACTTCACTTATCGAGTGTCAGTAGGGGTGATAGCATTTTGCTTATTGGACATAATACTATTAATGAATCGATAAAACGATTCTGAGTGGAGCTTCTACATAAATCTCGATTTGATGAAATCATATTTGGCCGTTTTTACATCAATTTTGGGTAGTTTTTCCAACTGTGTTAATCAAAAATGGCCAAAAATATTTTATTCAAAGTAGAAACTAGATGAAATTTGCTATCGGATAATGAGGTCACATGTACAGATTGATTCATCTCTTCTGGTCGAAAAGTTGTACACGAAAAAAAAAAATAATAAACATCATTATAAAACCACAAGCTTTCTCGCTTTGTTCAGAATCTAAAAGAGCTATGAGGGAGGGATATGGTACCCTTATCTCCTTCGTGAGCATGCCCCTGCACTACCTATCGGGGAGTAATTTTCAGTCCAAACTTCAGGCATATAAATACAATTTATAGTAAGTAACATATTGAGCGGCTACAAAATATCTGATCATTCTAAACGGGGAAAACAATCTAATATGGGATTTACAACGTAGAAGAACATTCCTGGATATTCCTCTAATAAATCGACTACCGCTAAGAATGGATTAAATTAATTAAACCTTTAATAAGAAAAATCGGAATGGGTGGTAAATAATAACTACTTGTCGTAAAAAGTTGAATTTTTAAGAAAATATTCCTTTAATGACAAAGATATACACACAGAAAGGATTTTTTTTAATTCGACCTTTAAGGGGGAAAGGGGAAAGGAAGTAAATTATTATTCAACTCCTAGCCCAAATTACTAGAAAGCATTAACTAATTAGTATAACTGTTTATGGGTGATCTTTGAAGCCGAGTAATTAATTTCGTATTTATATATATATATATATAAGTATATAACTATAAATAAAATATAATTATATATTACCATTGTACTATATAATATTAAATAATAAATGTTTATTCATTATTGATTTTAATTAAAATATTTTTTTCTTAATAATAACAATTAATTGTATATTGATTATTTTTATTTCAAAATTAGTTAAATAATTGGGTACTCAATATTTAATTTTAAATCAAAAACCAACATTTATTAAAATTATACATTGGGAATTGGTACCTGGGTGAAAATTAATAGGTAACTGTTTTAAATTGTTAGGTAACGAACTTTATAATAGAGGAGGAAATTCGATTTCTATAAGGTCCTTATCATATGCGTGATTCTGAACCATCTTTTGTGATATAAAAAATATACTGTAATATGAGACAAGCACAGAATCACTTCATGAATTTGATGATTAATTTTATCAAATAACTACAGATATAATATAAAAGCAAGATGTTTATCAATATAAATATATGATAAACTTAAACCAGATTTTTAAAAGGACTTTAATTAAACTATTCAAGCCTTTTTAAAATGTAATTTAATAAAGTATAATAGGTATATATTATATATTGATATTAAATTATAAATATTTTATAAATACTGTATAGAAAATGTTAATTAAGAAAAAAATCTTTTATTTTTCACATTATTATTTACATTAAATACAATTTTCATATCGAGAGCATTATTATATAGGTTCATAAAAAAATATTTCGTAGAAGTTGTTATGAATTGACAAATTAAAACGAAGAATACCTTTGACTTATTGTGAGTAGCTATCATTCTGGAAGACAAAGTCACAACAATTACCCATCTTAAATTATTAAAAATAATTCGTCTTTTGAATTTAATTTAAAAAGTTTTAGGTATCATATTTTTATTTATTTCAATTAAAACTTTTTTTTAAACTATAAATAACTGTAAAAGTCGATTTAAAGAAATAAATAATACTATTTATTTGATTAGTATTAAATGTATATATTTGCTATTAATATTTCACAATAAAAAATTATATGGCAATATATTTTATGTGTGTACTTTATAGTTATATTAATTAGTTATGAAACGATATTAAATCAAGTTATTAATAACTTAATGAGAAATTATATTAATTCTCTATCATTAGTTACTAGTATATAGTTACGAGCTTATTGATTTCTTACTAAGGAGTAGATATCATTTGTTTTGTTTAATTATATTCTTTAATTATTGCCTAAAATACGTTTGAAAACCGGGAATTTAAAATGCCACAAATGGAGTTGGCTGACGGTTCATTCTTTTTTTGAATTATCTCATTAATTATCTCATTATCTCATTATCGAGTAAACTATTCGAAGTTCAAGAATACATCTATATAATAAAATATATCTGTGACCTTGGAGAATTTTTTAATTTTTTCTTTATTTATTATTAATCAACGCCCAACCGGCAAGGCTTGAAAACGATATTAATTTTTGCGTTATAACGTTTTTAGTTGTATGACGTTATTTTTGTTTTGCGTTATAACGTTTTTCGTTTTATAATATTATTTTTTTTTTTTTTTGCGTTTTTTATACTGTAAATTTAACCAAAATTCTGCAATTTACATTCTACGTATTGTGATTTTGCTATATTACCTGTTGGGTAGACAGAAACAACAAATGCGTATTTAGCTATTAATATTAGCACAAGATCGCGCACGAACGCGTGATGTATTTAGTCGTTTTCATATGGACATTAAAATACTTGTGTTTTAATTTGGCCTTTGGGTGATACTGATTATTTAACGTGATTTAAAATAATATTAATATAATTAATAATCGTTTTATAACGTTATTATTATTTTTATTTTATTTTTTGCTTTATAACGTTTTTCGTTTTATAACGTTATTTTTTTTATTCCGTTATAACGTTATAATAACGTTATAAATATAACGTTTTCAAGCCCTGCCAACCGGGGAGTAGTTTACAATAAAATAAATATATTATATACAAAAACAAAGGTAACGGTAATTAGAACAACAAAAGTATAAATAATATTTTTTAAATTAATAACTATTACCAAGGTGAAGCATTCTATACAATGAATGATTATTACCATACGAAGTGGAGTGGGCCGGAATGTGAAAAAGAAAATGGTCTCTAGGGTGATGAGTAGGACCGAAATTTCAGAGAGAAGATCTGGGACATTAAGAGTGGCATTTAGAAGTGTGGTAATAAAATATCGATCTGCTTCAATACGATGGGAAGAAAGAGTTTAGCGAATAATAGAGTATAGTCATGTTGCGGTTGTTCAATTTTAAGAATATATGAAATGTACGAGAGAAACTTATTCTGTACATGCTCGATTCTCAACTGAGGCATAAAATGTAACATATAAATTATCTGAAGGTACAAATGTGATTATATTTATGTTAACACAAAGTTGTGCTATTATAATATTGAGTTTATATTTTTGTAATATTTACATACATACCTATTCATTTTTGATTTCTTTGATGTATGCATAATTATTTTCTTCTTCTATTACGCCTTTGTTTTCGCTCACTAAATATTGTTCTGCCTACAAAGAAATAATTCAGCGGTACTCATTACATTTTTAAATATTCAAATAATTATTTCCTTTATTTACATTTTAGCTAGGTAACTTTATTGTTTATAATAATATAATATTATCAGTCGTATGAAAAATAATATAGGTACATAACTTCGGAATTTTCCGCTATACCGAAAAAATCCAATGTATACCAAATACCAGTGACTGGTAAGTAAATATCACTGGTTGTAGGCAGTTATAGTTGTACCTAGACGACCTAAGAACGTGTCTACATACTTTTTGATAAAATTTATTGAATTTCATTTAACATAAAGTATAACAAACATTATCTGACAAAACATATTTAAAAATAAAGGAGATGATGATATATTAAATATAATAACTTTTCATATCTTTTTACAAATTTATTTTAAACGTATACATTTATTTTCAATTATATATAAAAAAAAAAAAAAATACTAGTAATCACGATAAATATTGAACACATAATAATTTCCTTTATTTTTAATCCGCTGCAGCAAGGACATAGTTTTGGATTTTTGCATTTTTCAATTACATTTTATATATCGTTTAGATATAACGTTTTATATAACGTTCTTATTGCTGGATATTGTTTTTCGGATATGAGAAAATTGATTTACGATAAGCATATTAAGTATAGTTATTGGAAATTCGTTGTACAGGTACTTAATTAATTTAAAAAAATTAATTTTAAAATTAATTTTTAATAAAATATATTAATGGGCTAAATATTATTATCAGCTATGCCATTAAAATTAAAACGAGCCAATAGGATTATTTGAGTAGATACATTAAAATATGTTGTTGCTATAATTATTACATTTATACCATAATACATACATAATAGACGTGTACCAATAATAACAATAATAATGTGTTCTGTTATCTCTAGTGTAGTGTAGATGAGTCTCTTGTGTTTACTGTGTAGTGCACGTATTATATAGTAATATTTATAGTATAAATAATAACACAATTCAATTCGTAAACTAGTTACTTAATTTAATGGTTCGAATATCCCATAATAATTTGGACCAACCTCATAACTTTATCTAATTAACGTATTAATTTTTATTATCATATATTGGTTAATAAAAAATAAAATATTCATCATGAAGCATAAAATAAAGTCATAATTGAATATTTATTTATAATGAGGCGAATAAATACGTTGTAGGTATGTACTTCTAAACAACTAGGGTAGTTTTATTATTTAAGAATAGGTACAAAAGTACGACACGATCGTTGACTAAAAATTGACTTTAAAACTAAAGCGGTTAAAAATGTTAAAATTATCTTCAATTTAAAAACATCATTAATTCATGTTTGTCCGGTTCGTTATCTCTCATTTAAAACTTTGTTCTGGTATCAATTCCGAAAAACACCATTTAATAGGGACATAAACCGTGGAAGAAGCCAAACAATTACATATTATAGTATTCATTGTTTATAGTTCAAATATGTTTTATAGGTATTGTATTTTTTTTTATTTTTACCAAAGCTATTGGATTGGGAAGAACCGTGTAAATTATTTAGTGTTCGTGATTTCTTTACAAAATCTGATTTTTTTTTTGTATAATTTCAGTTGCATTTGATGTAAAAGAATCAAATGTGTTTTTTTTTCTTTTGATAAGTGGACTGGAAACCGATATTGGTTTTTTGTGATTTATTTCCTTTTAATTTATCAGCTTTTAACTCCAGTTTTGAAAATCAAACTCTATTCTTTTAGTTTTGGTTATATTACCGATTTTAATAAATTTTTGACTAAGATTTACTATATATTAATTAGTAAGAGGATGTTGTACCTACACATTTTCTGTGAAAAACTTGAATTAGCGGTTTTTATATTTCAACTTGTTAAAAATACAAAATAAAAAATAGATTATAGTTAAACAATCATTTTTTTAATATATTCGTTTTTTAAGTATGATTTATAGTTATTTAAACACACAAAAAAAAAAAATAGATTTTTTAACAATTCATAAAACGTGTAAAAATTCTCAAATAAAAAATCATCTACATAGGACGTTGTATTCGTATATTAACGTGTCAATTTTTCTTCGATATTCTGAAGTTGATAAAAATTAAAAATGCATATACATCCTTTTTTTTACAAATATCATGATTAAATGATAATAGAAAATAGTATAAACAAGAAACTTTTTTTAATTACATTTTTAAAAGTGTATTACTTAAATATTTTTAAATTGTTGGATTTTTATTTTTCTAAAAATTTCTTCGAAATTTCTTATAAAAAACTATGCGTACGACAGCCTCTTTAGAATTAAGTCATTACTACAAATACGTTTTAATCGAATTAATTTAACTAAAACTTTTTAAACTAACTCAACTTAACCAATTGAAAAAATTCATTAACTCGCTCAACCATGGTAATTACCTACATATTTCAGTACCTACTACTCCAAAATTGTTAGCATTTGTAAGACTATACAACTGGACCACTCCTTAGTCCTTATGAATCTATAAGTGTATCGAGAGACATAATAAAACATCGATAAAAAGCCAATATTTTCTTCATTCTAAAATGGTATCTTAGAATCTTGTCTTACAACGATCAGATTTTTTGTATGTGTGTACCCAAAAATTCTAATAGAAAGAATGCTCAAAATATTTAATAATTACCCTATTTATGATAGAAAATTTGATCTAGTTTGTACTTTAAAATAGTTATTTTTTGATTTCTCCAATAGTTTTTAACATGTAAAGAAAAACAAGCGAAAATTTAAATTTTAAAAACACGATTTCAGCGAATTCGACTATAGTTATTTCTCAATAATTTCATGAATAATGATGCTAAATGCTTGGAATTTTCATAAAAAAATTAGTAGTATAAAATTAACGTAAACGTATACTATCGGTTAGAAATGATTAATAAGAAATATTATGAGCTTGTACTTATATTCTATAACTCAGACCCCGGGGGAAATCACAACCGAACTATCCACCACTCATCGGACACGACTGATATTAATATTTATGTTATACATACCGAAGCTTCGTTCAGAATCGTTTTATCGAAAGAAACGATTTATCGTTGCTTTAAAATTCAATATCCAATACCACCAGTACCCTACTCAACGATCAAAGTGCTTCCGCCCCCTATACTGACCGGGTTTTTTTTTATTATTTTTGTAAATTAAATAGCAAAAAATGTAAAAAAAAGTATTAATAGTTATAAAGAAACAACTTTTATCAGAAAACTTTATTGCTTTATATGGTTGCAACAATACGAACCAAAAAATAATTGATTAATAACAACAACGTTATCTAGAATTTTACGTGGAATTTCTTCTAAATGTACATTTTTTAAAAGTTTTCAATTTACGTACTTTAGAGCACTAAATAATTGTAATTTAATGAAATTGATAAATTTTAAAGTTATTTTTTCAATATATTAAATGGATATAATTAATAATTTTGATTTACACACACATATATATATATATATATATATATTTATTATTTTAATATATAGATATAACAATAACTATTTTATTTTAATGAATTTAAATAAAGTTCATAATTATAATAATTAATTCGTCCAAATGTATACAGAACATGAATATTACATTATTTAAATACTGTGCATAATATTGCATATACTAGTACATAGGTTAATATTAATATGTAAACGTATCTTGGAATACATTTGTTCGTCTAAATAAACACACATTAATGTATTCCATGATTATTATTTTCGATATATGAATTTATATATAGGTAAGTATATTTTGTCTGATACAAACTCAGCGTTATAAAGTACTTATATTAAATCAATATTTTATATTTTAAACGGTTTTAGGCTATAAGTAATAATAATAATAAATAATAATGGTAAAATATGTAGTGATTTTTAAATTTTTTTTTCCCCTTAGAATTTCTTCGATACCTATTTAAATTCTTATTTTACCGACGAATTAAATTGAATTTATTTTTGAATCAATTATATATCGATTAAAATATAGTTAGTAGTAGTTAGTAGTACATAAAAATGTGTATTATTGTTTTTTATTCAAGACCGTTCGAAAATTATCCAATCGATGACCGCCACCACCACCACCACTCATATGGTATCGATGTGTGTTTCTGAACCTAAAGTGTTAAGATAACGAGAGGTGGGAGGGGGTGGCGAATTTGACAGGACACTCGGCCGTTGGCAGAACGAGCGTCTGCACGAGACGCAATCCTTTCCAGTCGCACTGGTTAATTACCGTTTGGGAATCGCATTTACATATCATACGGTAATAATTCACATATTTATACTATACGTAAAACCCGACGTGTCCGCTGCCGCCTACGTGGCTTAAAGTCCGCGTACAGACCGTACCCTTCATTATTATATTACCATTATTATTGTTATTATTACCATTATTATTGTTATTATTACCATTATTATTGTTGTTATTATTATTATTATTATCGTCATCACTTCGACGACGGTTTCGTGGCGAAATGTCCGTTCCGTAATTATACACCGGTGGCTGGTTTGTTGGAACGGACCCGAACGCCCTATTATCGTTGTACGACTTCGCGTTTTGGACCCGTCCGCGGTATCAGGTGTATCGGCACGGTGATTTGATAACTCCGCCAACGCCATACCACGCGACCCTAACACGGACCGTAAACGACGAGCGTATCGAAATGTCCTATTTTCGTCAGACAAGCGCTTCTCCGTAGGACTACGGTCGTCGAAAAAACCATTTGTCATTTGCACAATTAATATCTTGAGATATCGAATTGTTTAGGAGAGCATTTTCAAACTTCAAACAGTTATATCATTCTTTGTAAACGACGTATTATTGTAATTATTATTATACTATAAAATTAATAAAGTTGTTTCGTATAAAATATTTCAATATTGGTTTCTTGTACAGCGTTCGACTTATTAAAAAAAAACAAAAAAAAAAAAATGCATTAAGAACCAAAAAGGGCCATTGATAGCTTCTTTCCGTTGTTAATATTATATTTTTTCATTAGTTAGACCTTTTTTGTTCTGAATAAAATGTTCATTTTTTTATAAGTGTTGTCAATCTCAAAATGATTTATTCTTAAAAATATGATAAGTGACCACGATAACGGCAAATTGATGACACAGCAAGTAATCCACAGCGTATTTACCGGTAAATGTATTTTCAGTTATAATAATATTGATAAAATTTACAATATTTTATTATCGTAGTATTGTATAGTAGTTACAATGTTTTTGAGATAAAATCTTTTGGTTCTTACTAATACATGTTATCTAGATAGCCCCTTTTAGTTTTCACATTTTACTTCAGATCTAAAAAAAGGCTATTTAGATGACTATAAAATGACAGTTTTGTAATTTTGGTCGATTTAGCCTCTGAGAAAAATGAACAAAAATATTTTATTTTTTGCTTGAATTATAGAGAATGTATAATTTAGCTTAATGGCGTCAAAAAAAATATTCAAAAAAATCAGAGATAGCCCTTTTGGATTTTGAGCCCACATTATATCCCCATTTGGTCCGTCCGTCAGTTTATTTATACTTTTTACAATAATTTTAATAACCATAAAGTACATTGTGTTCAAATAATATTTCGTACAATATTCGGGGAATATTATTGAGTATAGTTACTTACAATGACAACGTAAACAGTGCGGGGCCCTGGGTATAACAGATTATGACCGCAAAGGTGTCCGTTTTTAATGTGAAAATTTAAGAGTTTAAAAATCCACGATATAACGGAATAACGGATATTTATTTCATATGCATATAATACAATGTAAGAATATTCATAATTATTGTATTAAACTAAACATTACAAATATGGTAGTACATTGGGACAACCTGCGTGGTAGTGAATTCGAAATTTCAAGCATTTGTCGTGATGTTGTTTGCTTGTCATAACTTTTTTATACCTACATATATGTAAGGATTAAAAAAAATTATAAAAATATAATATATTTCAAATTATCAAAACCAATTAGAGGGTGATACGAACCGGAGTACCTCGCATCAAAATCGCACGTTGTTCCATCTGCAATACAGTTGATCACTACATAAATAGATGTATACATTGATCAGTGACCACACAAATAATATTACATATTGTTTCTATAATACTAATAATAAATTATCGGAAAAAAATAAAATAAAATGCCTTGTATATTCATAGGATAATAATTGACGTGTACTCGTACACGGAAAATACATTTATGGACTATGGCGAAATTCATTACATGAGTAATAGAGAGCTCTAATTATAACTTATGTAACTCTGATTAACTTATGGACTACCAAATACCTTAGATACGGTTTATTATTAAGAGTATGCCATGGGACTTTTATTTTTTGCATACACCATTTCATTTAAATTGAAATTAATAAACCAATTTTAGACAAATTTGACAATTAGATCTTAAAAATATAATGAGTTTTATCTATCTGGTGTAACAGTTTAATAAATTACCTGAAAATGAAGTCAAAATTAAAATTCACACATCTTTATTAATTCATTATGTACACATAATGATATTATTTATAATTAAACGAGTAATTACATTTTTAATTTTTATATATATTTATTATAATTATTTATTTCATTATTTTAAAGAACTAAAATATTTTTAAAAGTGTACTTTTATAAAAGTTACTGAATAAATGATGATAATATTATTAAATACAATATTTGCCATTAAAGTGTTAACAAACATAAAAAATTACAAAAATTAAAATACTAGTTTTCTGTATTTTCTTTTAGTTGAAACTGGTTTATAACATCATCTATCATCGTAAAAAGATTTTTCTATTGGACTTATTAAAATACCTAAAAGATTTATTTGGCTTAATTTGTTTCTAAAAATTTTTTTGTTATTTTCTATTTCAAGAAAGCAGAGTTAAACACTTTATACAGTATTTTAAAAAGGTGAAAATTGACTAGTTAAAAAATTAATTTTTGTGTACATTTTTAACTCAAATAGTTTAAATCATCATAAATATTTATAATAATTTATTTAAGTTTACATATACAAGACGAAATTGCTAGGCAATAATTTAATATTCATTTGAAGATAACCAAATAAGTAGATACCTACGTAATACATAAAAAATACTAGAAAATTTAATAATGGAAGAGTTCATTGTTAAATAAAAAAAAAAGCTTGTAATTTGAATAATTTAATATTAAATTAAAAATAAAATTAATTATCATTTTTTCACTTTTTGATTCTTACATAAAATTTGATTTTCTTAAATTTATTTTAGTTAACTTTTAACTTTTAACTTATGCATTTAGGATACATTAACTTAACTAAGTTAATTATTTCTATTAACTTTCCCACCTTTGGTATTTTATATGAATTACGTAGAGGGCCTATATATATAATTATTACTAATATACTATCTAATAATTTGGATTCCAATTTCCCAATACGAATAATTAGTTTTAGTGTAAACCGTGATTTGGGTAATGTATTATGTATTATAATAGTTTCAATAAATAAAATATTATATAAGTTCAGTAAAACTGACAATTTTAGAACCACTGAGCTTTAAATATATTTTTGAAACTTTGAATCCGGAATTTGGGACTACTGATCATATTACTCTCTCTTTCACGCCATTTATGAGTTTTGATCACAACGAACAATAATATATATTGAAAAACCTAATATAATTATTATAATTTGTCGTTGTTGAAAGTTAAACCATAAGTAAATAAGATCATAAAATACTATGACGATTGATGTTCCTGCAATTTTCAATCATCGTATAATTTAAATCAATGTTTCTCAAAACATAAAAAATGTTAGGATATTGAGAAATAATTTTTATGGAAAATCGGAACACCCCTGTAGTTAATAACTATTCATAATAAGAAGCTATAATGAAAAACAACTCGTCAAATCACATTTATTATAAGATTAATCAATAGTTCTATTTATATCGAACCTTATGTCATAAATTCTTATTTCTAAACTAAATACGGATAGTCTGATGGAAAAATTAGCATTTAATTATTTTAAAAAAGCCAAAGCTTGATCATTAACATGATATATTCGAATTAGTTTCCGTTGACGACAACTGATATTGTAGCACTTTTCTACAATCCACCTAAGCTGTATGAATCACAAAAATCTTTAACCATCAAAATCCGTACAACCCAATACAACCCAAATAATCGATATGTCAAATGATTTCGAAAACCAAAAATCGAAATAAATAAATAAAAATATCATTTTTAAAATCCGTATATTATGTAAATACTGACATCACTCAATGTCAAAATCAAATGAACATTTCAATCTAGTATATTTTCCCCTAATAAATATCAAATAATTTGTATAAATAATGTAATATTATTTTCAAAAACTTTGTAAAATATTAACATTTAATATCCCTCACAATAAAACTACTAATTGAAATACCTAATATAAATATACTGGATAGGTATATATAGTACACTCTTATATCTACACATATGATATATTTGTATTATTATATGTCATGAACATTTTATGAAAAGTAAAAACAACAATGCATTGATATATTTAAAAAAAACTACAATAAATAACAAGTATTTACATGTGTATACATTTTGTAATGAGAAAATACGATTACTCCGTTAACGACAATCATTCATATTGCATTTTGTTTTTTTTTTTTCATTTACACGTAATTATCAAGAATTTGATTTATTGTAATCCCAATGACAGAGTTTTGACACAGATTATAACTTTTGAACACTAAATTACAATAAAAATAATCACAAAGATAATTGACACTTGATGCCGTTACCATATTTGGGTTCCATTTGTAATATTGCATTGTAAAACAAAAGTATGGGGTATAAAATTTTTTAAATTATACACTCGGCCAGGTAATGTTTATTTTTTATCGTGTGTTTTACAGAAATTGAATGCTTAAAGTTGATTGGACCGTTATTCCATAACGTTCAAATACCTATTATTCTGCGTGTTATTGCTAGCGTTTGGCAATAAATGCTCGCAAAATACCTCGTTTAACGGATGTGAGACAAACGTCAAATAGACATAACGATAAAAGACGAAAGATAAAAAGACAGTAGGATTAACTATAGCATATAGGTATATATGTATGCACTATGTATATACATTGTAAGTATATAAAAAAAAACATCTTAAAACAAATAAACCAAAACGAATGATTGCAATCATATAGGATTTATTTTAATGCCAGGCAATTTCATTATTAGCTCCAGTAATCGCTTACTATTATTATTTTAAGTAACTACAGTTCAAAATATTTTTTTCCATCAAAATCTATTTACATTTAATATATTAATGTTCATATAAAATGTCTATGACAAATCATATACATACGTACCTGTATAATGATGTTGTTTAAAAAAATCATTACATTTTGATCAGCACATATTATTTATTTTATAGGAATTCAATCTGTCAATACCACACAATCATACAATATCGGCACGGTGTCAAGAGCCCATCGGCACATACAAATTGACTGGACCTCCAATATTAAATTGCAGTAATGGCGTTTGGTCGAGCCTGATACCAAAATGTCAACCAACAACATTATTCACTAATTATTCAGGTATTTATTTGTTACTCTAAATTTATACTTATTAATATTTATACTCCTAATTAGTTTTAAAATTACGTTCTGTTTTTTTTTTTTTTTTTTTTTTTTTTTTTTTTTTTTTTTTTTGTGGGGGGTAGATGGAGTCAAGCAGTAATTTTTGAATAAAGATTTTTTTTGATAGAAAATTGATTCTAGTTGGTACTTTGAAGAAGTATTTTTTTTGTTTTTCTTAGTATTTTTCGTAAATTTAAAGGAAACTACCTTTTAAATGGAAACATTTTATAAATGTAGAAGTAATAATAAAATAAAAATACAGTACCTAGTTATTTTTATTTATTTTTAATAAATGCTTTCATGCTTATACATAAAATTATATCTATCGAACTTCATTTAGAATCATCTTTTAAGTGCAATGATTTATCTTTGACTTCAAATTTCAAATAATAATAATATACTATTCTATTCGAGGACCGAAGTGACAACCATCTAGCACTATTTGTATCTAGACAATTTTTTTCAAAGTCTTTAGCTATTTAAATATTGCTTTAAATTTTATATTTTGTATCGTAGAAGTCATATAAAAATAGAAAAAAATACAAAATAATTAATTATTACCTATATGTTATATGTTGTCCATACCTAAATAAGTATTTTTATTAACTATATTATAAAATATAATGACAGTGTATGAACAAGTAATTAATCACTACTTGTTTATACTAAGTGTAGAAATATTTTCTATATAAAACTTTAAAAACTTTTAAATGAGTTTTATTCTGAAATTACCTTTTAGGGTACATTTACATGCAATTCGTGTAACAAAAAACATTACACAGGTAATCAATAACTGATTTATAATTTAATATTATGAAGTACTATTTGTACCTAATACAGTTAATAAATAGGTACTCACTTCAATAATTATTCATTTACAAAAATACTTAAACCTGTGAATAATATTTATAATATTTTGGAATTTTTTAAAACGATTATGGGATACATCAGCTTTTTAAACATAATTTTTTTAAAGGTTATTGGGAAAATAAATCAATTCCATAGCGCTGTACACCATGATACTATGTGTTCTCTACTTTACGAAGTCGAGACTTTATATTTTAAATATTTAAAATAATTCCTATTAAAAAAAATATTTTTTTAAATATTTGTAACACATATAATATATGTTATTAGTTCACAGTCAATTAAGTATGGATATATATATATATGTATTGTAGGTATATTATTTTATGTATAATACAGTTTACCTTAAAAGGGCAAAGAATTATTAATAATAAAAAATATTTAAATCACCGATGGATCCGGTCCAACATAAAAGGTATTTAAATTAGTAAACATCGAAACCGAATCCTGTCATCGAATTCTTAACTTATTAATATACATAAATACGGCTCAAAAAATGTAAGTAATAAAGGTCAAACCGTTATAACTTAAAAGAGAAACAAAATTGACTTTTCATGATTAGAATTTTAAAATCAGTGTATCAAACTAAGTCGATAACAAAAAAATAAAAATAAAAAAGTACCAACTAGATGCAATTTACTACGGAAACCGGGTATGAGTGTAAAGATCGGAGCTCTCCTTTTGGTAGAAAAAGTGTTTACAGAAAAAAAAAAAAATAATAAATATTGTAAAACCATAAGCTTCCTCGCTACGCTCAGAATCTAAAATTGAAAAAAAGAGAGTCTGATAATAGTAGATTTATACCAAAATATTTTGTATTGTAAAATGAAAAATTAACAACTATATTTTAAGAGTAAATAATGAATTTATGTTATAAAAATAAATAAATTATATAATTAATATAAAATAAACACTTTAATTAGTTACCGATTAAAAAAAGATCGAATTCTATGCTTTAGTTATAAAATATTGTTTCCATTAATGTCCGTATTGAGTTTCGTTAAAATTTTACTGTATGTCTTTATTTTCAAAAGTTTACTAAACTACAATTATTTTAAAAATTGTTATTAAATATGTCTTTGTTCATTTAAGGTTAATTTATATATTATATAAAATTTTCCTGCAGTTACATTATATGTATTGTTAATAAGTAAATTATGAAATATTATATAACCTAATTGTGTTTCATCAATAGGATACCTATTTTTGTTAGAATGTATTCAAAAAGATCATATTAAGTTATTATAATAATAAAATAATTATAATACCATTATATAAAGAAATAATATTTAATAAATTATAAGTTTTATTATTAATAATGAAGTTAAGTGTACAGAAAAATTTAGTAAATAGCAGATAAGAATTCCAAATATGCAGTGAAAATTAAATGAGTAGGAATATGAATTAAAAAGTATTAAAATCTAAATTTGATATTTTATTAAACATGTATACTTAAACGCATATTGATAAGTTATTCTATATATTTTTTTAGCTAAAGAAATGCTTTACGTTTCTTAAAATCTAGAAAGAGGATCATATATTTGTGAATATTTTAAAACATTCAGTATAATGGCACACGTCTCAAAAATTGTAATAAAAATGATAAACCGGAAAATAGAAGGATGTGTAGAAAAGTACTTGAAAAAATACCAATATGGATTTAGGAAACAGAAAGGTACACGGGAAGAAATATTGGGAATGCACATACTGATTGCTAATCAGATTAAAAGAAACGAAGTCACCTAAATGGATTTTATAGACCTTGAGAAGTCATTCGACAATGTTAAATGAAATAAAATATTTCTTACGCTACAAGAAATAGGTGTTGAATAACATAACATAGTCACTGTAAAAATCAGATAGCATTTATAAATAACCCGTTAAATAAAGACTTATATTCATGAATTCGATTAGAGAAAGATGTTGGTAAATGGTTGGACGTTCCCTAAGATGCCTAGAATAATTAAATTATATAAGGGGCATGATTGAAGAAAAAAAGAAACTGCAGGTTGGTCTCGTAACTCTTATATACAAGAGTCAACATTTTTAAGGAACTAAAAAAAAGGTGAACAATTGATTAGAATGGGTTGGAAAATAAAAATCTAAACGTCTACACGTCATGTACTACGTACACATTGTAGCAAATTAGTATATCTCTTTTATCTCTTAATACTATTAATATTTATATAGTGTGTGGGATTTAAACAATTTAAATAAAAAATAACTCTATTTACATTTTTAAATTACTTTACGTAATAAATAATACAATTTATACAATGACATTTTTGGTAATTACTCAAGTTCTAATGCGAAAAATTAGTATAACAAAAATCAATGAGAAAGTTATTATATACCTACTATAACTTTTCATGGCCTATGATGTATATATATTATAAGTGCATTCATATTCTTTTAGATTAGAATTAAAGTAAAAATGTACTGATTTTATAATGATAAATTTTAATTATATTTTAATAAATATACTAATAGTATAGTATAGTATAGTATAGTATAGTATAATACTAATCTTCTTCTTCTCCTTAGCCTTCTCTCCCAACTATTTGCGGTGGGCCACCCGGGTCTTACACTTCCACTTAACTCTATCTCCCACATTTTCTTCACTTACTCCCACCTTCCTCATATCACTCGCCATCACTTCCCTCATCTCTTTTTCGTTTTTCCTCTCCCCCTCTTACCAATAACATGCATTTCCCTTACTAATCTTACTGCCTTAGTCTCTTCCCTCCTTAATACATGCCCGAGCCATCTCAATTTATTCTCTCTCATTTTGTCTACTATCGAAGCTACCCCTATACTACCTCTAATATACTCATTCCTTAATTTATGCTCTCTAGTAACTCCACTCATAAACCTTCACATTCTCATCTCATCGACACTCATTCTCTGTTCTATCTTTCTATCTACTGCCCAACATTCCGTTCCATACATCATTGCAGGTCTCACCACTGCCTTATAAAATTTACCTTTTAACCTAATAGGGATTCTTTCATCAAACAGAATACCTGACGCTTTTCTCCACTTCGTCCATCCACACTTAATCCTGTGTTTCATATCCTCTTCGAAACCTCCATCTTTCTGTACAACGGATCCTTAATACTTGAACCTTTCCACTTCTCCCACAACATCTCTACTTCACTTTATTTCTAGCCATTCCCTATTTCCTCTGTGTTTCCTTTCACCAAAATCATACTCTAAATATTCTGTATTACTTCTACTAATTCTTAGTCCTTTACTTTCCAGAGCTTCCCTCCACTATTCAAGTCTACCATTCACTTCCTCAGGACTTTCTCCTATCAGTACTATATTATCTGCAAACAACATGCACCATGGTACCTCCCCCTGTATATCCTTTGGTATCTCATCCATTACCAGGAAAAATAAGTAAGGACTCAAAGCTGAACCCCGATGTACCCCCACTCTGACCCTAAAATCATCAGTTTCTCCACACAGACTTCTCACTCTTGTACTCACCCCTTCATACATATCTTCAATTATGTTCACATACACCTTTAGTAATCTTTTCTTCATTAATGCCCACTTTAAGATCTCCCTAGGAACCCTATTATAAGCCTTCTCTAAATCAATAAATACCATACACAATTTCTTTTTGATTCCTCTGTACTTCTCTACAATCTGTCTCACACAAAATATTGGCCCCATTGTTGACCTCCCAGGCATAAACCCAAACTGATTTCTAGTAACAGTTGACTCACCTCTTACCCTTTTAACTATTATCTTTTCCTAAATCTTCATACTGTGGCTCATAAGTTTTATCCCTCTATAATTTCCACAATCCTGTACATCTCTTTTACCCTTAAATATTGGTACTACACAACTCTTCCTCCACGCTTCTGGAATTTTTCCTTCTACAAGTATCTTATTAAAGAACTTTGTCAGCCATTGTATACCTAAACTTCCTAATACTTTCCATACTTCTACTGGTATTCCATCCGGTTCCACCGCTTTCTTATTTTTCATTTTTCTCACAGCACTCCACACTTCCTCTTTCCTTATTAAATCTACCATACCCAAATTCCACTCTACCCGATCAATTGCCTCTTTTGGAAATTCTTCATATAATAATCCCTCAAAATAGTCTTTCCATTTCTTTATCACTTCCTTTTCCTTTGTTAACACCCTCCTATCCTCATCTTTTATACACCAAACATTTCTAAAGTCCCTGGACTGTTTTTCTCTTTCCTTAGCCAGCCTGTACACTTCTTTTTCCCCTTC
>JAIPRL010000580.1:51860-114766 GCA_025469235.1 Pemphigus obesinymphae
TGAAGATCACTTATCACAACTTGTCATCTGGTTTGAGAAATATTTTCAAAATGAAAACATCAATAAATTTGCATGGATTCAAGATCCATTCAACTCCATTACTCCACCTAATTTTACATCTGCCGAAGAAGAAAGTCTTATCGAGTTATCTTGCGGCAATAGTTTGAAAATTTAATTTAGTAATTTGGAATTGACCAAATTTTGGATCTCAATAAAAGATGAATATCCCCTTCTAAGTGATAATGCTCAACGAATTTTAATCCCATTTTCGACTACTTATCTGTGTGAAGCTGGGTTTTCGGCAGTCGCTGTGATTAAAAGCAAGTATCGAACAAAAGTCAATGTGGAAAAGGAAATGAGAGTGGCTGTATCCAGTTTGATTCCGAGATTCGAAAAAATGTGCAGTGATATGCAAGCTCCATCCCATTAATTTAATATGTACAAATACGTAAATGTATAATGACTAAATAAAATGTATAAATTATGTAATCGTATAATTATAATCAAATAAATATTTTCATATTATCCATTTCAATTTTTTCTGGTTTTTATTTATTTTATCTATTTCTTATGATAGTAATGCTATGCCTTGGGGAAGGGCGCCCTGAGAAAATCTTAGTTTTAAAAGGGCGCCACGAGCAGTAAAAGTTTGGGAACCGCTGTATTAATACTCCGATGTTCCGGTAAAGTAAAAATATAGGTACCACTTTTTGATTTTCGTGTGAACGTGTTAAATACTATAGTCTATATTTATGTACATATAATCATGATAAAATAAAAATAAATAAAATTTATTTTGTCATGCATATAATATACTCATCGGAATTGAATACATTTTAGCGTAGTAAAAAAATCTATGAACATTCGACTTTGCGACTTTCAGGCCTACCCATATTTTTTCTTCTAGCTACGCCTCTGCAGATTATTATTAATAGTAGAACGCATTAGAGCACAGAACATTATAGTGTGTTAGGTACGCGATAATTGAGATAATCACTAGGAACATTATCTATTTCGCGAGTGGTGTTTTTTATTCTAGTTTTTAATTTTGAAAAGCAAAATATCAGTATGAAAATAATAGCAGACAAGTCAATATAAATTACATCTGCCTACAACACGTACACGTATTGGTCCTTTTTATCGACTTTGTGTCTTGCCGACATGTTTTTGAAAATGGTGTTTCATAATAAATCGGGAGATATTTTCGAATTTATCTGTCCAAATGAGCAAAGCGAGCCAACGGCCCTGCACCCTAATATAATTATATAAATTACACTGAAAATGTACGCTTAAGGCATATTTAATTTTTAACCTGTTACTCAACGACTGACATGCATGCATGATCGAGAAAAAATAACCGTATTTATTCTTTGCTTTTTTGTTTGTTCATGAACGAAACCGTATTAAATGTATCTGTTTGAGAACAATATAAGAGTTCTTCTGTAAATATTTTGTTCTGTTCTCAACCCTTAAAAAAAAAATATTGTAAGGTCTAAAATCAATTTATAATCAAAACTTATTATTTCAATAGAACCAGTTTTTTTTATTAAAATTAATAATAATTTAACCAATCCATAGATTTTTTCCATATTATTGTTCAACTAAATCATAAAATATTATTAACTTGATACTTAAAATTGCATAGATATCTACTATTATTTATAACATCTATTACAATCAAATTAAATATTAATTTAATAAAAATTATAATAATGACCGTGTTTAAAAGTAAAATGTATTACAAACAGAAATATCCACATTAGGATTCTTTTTCGCTAAATTACATTATATTTTGTTTACAAAATATGTTACAAAAAAAAAAAAATCATCAATTAATATTTTTATTTCTACTTAAATTTAAATATTACAGCCTGCAAGTGATACAAATTTAAACGAGGGCTGTATAAGGTAAGTGTAATAAACTGCAACACTATCTTAAAGGCAATAAATCTAATATTTTAACATAGTAATATTATACAATTTAAAACTTTTGTTAACACACAAACAGTTAAATTATTGAAATTACATCAAAATTAATACTAAAGTATTAGGCAATTATATAAAATGAGTAGTTTATTTATTGTATTTTAAACTAACTTTTCACAAAATTACATATTATATTTTAATATTTTTCTTACAACTCATTTAAATATATATTTTTTTATTTCACATGTTCTGTGAAGCAATGATATTATGAAAAAAGCAAATGTTGAAACATATATTATATTATGTCAATCAATCATTTTTTACTTTTAAAAAAATATGTAGGTACATCAGTTAATTTCTATACCTTAATTATAGCAATATTAATATAACCAAGAAATAAAATATTTTTATAGTTCTTAATTTCTTATTACAAAATTCTGTTTAAAAAAAAAACTATGTAAATTGATCACTTACTTCAAAATGTAATAAGTAATAAAAATTATTGTTAAATTTACCTATCAAAATATCCAACTATTTGCAAAATATGACTCTATTTTAAGATTGAATAACACAAAAAATAATATACAGGAGATATTAAATAAATGTATTAAATATCAAAGAATATTTGAATTTCATAAAAAATAAAAAACTGGGATTGTTTTTTCGTAATATTACAATGTAGTTTGTTTATATCAACTTTTCTATAGTAGCCATATATGATATGAAATATGTCTTAACATAATTGTATTTACTTCCAAATAATAAAATAATTTAATTATAATAATAAAATGATTGAAAGTTAAGATATTATTCTGTTTAAATCATACAACCGATAATTACTCTTAATACACCAAGATCATGTTTAATAATATTGGCCACAATGGCTCGAATGTAAGAACTATGAAATGTTCAATATAATTAAGACTTGGAAACACATTTACCTTCTTGAACTCAAAGTAAAAATAATAAAGACAATAAGTGTGTAATAACAAAAAATAAACAAAATAATATTGTGTTAAACTACTAACATGCAAAAAATGAGTTTTCTCCAAAACATTTTAGTAGTGTAATTCTTAAAATGTATTTTCACCACATACAATGGTTATAATAAAATCAATTTGAATGTTCATCTTAGCTCTTGGGGGTTTTTTTCCCCCCATAAACATTTAATATGCGAAACATGTGTTGTTCATGATGCCCGCAAACGACGCTCAATAATAAAAATATTCAATTGATAAATCAGCACCAATAAGACGTTCCCACATACTCATCGGCTGTACTCGTCCATTGTAAATGTCTTCAATATGGTTGCTAAATCAAAGAACAAAAGAAAAAGAAAAAATATGTAATAGGAAAACATTATATTTACATCTAATGCTTACCTGAGAGTACAATGTGTTCGGTGGATTATAAAACGATGTGACTGTACGGTCACCTTGATATGTGGAATCCTGGGAGAGTAATCCGTCCATTTGTGAATGAAACTCACCCATCATATAACTA
Source organism: Pemphigus obesinymphae (assembly GCA_025469235.1). Classification (NCBI taxonomy): domain Eukaryota; kingdom Metazoa; phylum Arthropoda; class Insecta; order Hemiptera; family Aphididae; genus Pemphigus; species Pemphigus obesinymphae. The sequence goes on from JAIPRL010000580.1 coordinate 55,290, forward strand.
TCCTGGGATAGTTCAGGCTGAGATAATCCTGGTTGCGAAAGACTGAACCCGGGTTGAGACATACTCTGTAAAATAAGTGTATTCATTAACATTGTATAGCTTATTAACATTGGCATCAATAGTATCATACTTGTGACATATTCTGGCTGTATGACTGTGAAACGTCTTGTGTAATTGCTTGACTAAGTGGAGAAGAACCAACTCCATTTGGTTTTTGATTCTTCTGGTTTGGTTTAGTCTTTAAGCGACCACTTGTCATTGGTAAACGGTTAGTGCGTACATTTTGGCGATCTATAAACAAAAATAAACAAAACTATCAATATAATTTTATATAGGAATAATAATAATAATAATAATAAAAATAGTTTTCATAACACTCCCTGGAAAGATATGAAAAGTAATGGATTAAAACTTAAGAGGATGTTACACTCGCATTTGTTGTCTCTGTCTATCTAACAGAAATATAGCAAAACCACACTACGAAGAATTGAAATTTTGGGGTTTAGGTTAAATTTAGAGTATAAACACCTATTACAAAATTTAAAGTGAGGAATATTTTCGAGTGAACCTCATGGGTATTTTGTATAATATCATCTGACGAATTAGCGAAAAAAAGCTATTTAAAAATATCAAAAACTAAAAATGCCGTAACTTTTTTTCTGACAATATTTTACAAAAAGCCCATGAGGTTCACTCGAAATTATTCTTCTCGTTAAATTTGATAATAGGTGTATAAGCTCTAAATCTAACCAAAATGCCATAATTTCAATTTTGGGTTGTACAATTTTGCTATATTGCCAATTAGATGGACGGAGACAGAAAATGTGGGTATAGCATCCTCTTAACATTTATGCCAGATTCATCAAACATTACTAAAAATACTAAAAAATTATGTACAATTAATTTACTAGAATAATTATGCTTGCAAATTAATATTTTTTGCTCAATCAACTTTTAGATTCTAAGTGGAGCGAGGGAGCTAATGATTTTACAATGATGTTTATTATTTTATTTTTCTGTGATCAACTTTTCGACTAAAAGACTTGCTAAAATCATTACAAGCAACACCATTTTCCAGTAGCAAATTGCACCTAGTTGGTATTTTAGAGACGTCATTTTTCTATTTTTGGACATTTTATACTTTATAGACATTTTAGATTTTGAGGTTTATAAGCTAAATGCAGTGTTTAGAAAGAATGCGTTCAAAATTGAACGTGTTTATTTTTTTTAACGATCCATGAATGTGTTCCATTTCTTAACAAACGTGAACGATTTTACTTCTTTCATTTTACATTTGATATTGTACAAAATGTATATTATTTAAAATTTTTATCATACATTGGAGACACGATTATCAATAATAAATAAATTTAATCTATGATAATAATAATAAATTATTAAATTAAAATTAAACTGAGCGTATTTTAATTTTAACGTTCCAGTCATTTAAATATAGACGTGCAATAAGTTATAAATAAGATTAGATATGGCAATATGGGTATTAGTATGGTACATACTTGTATTCTATACTATGGGGGTAATTTAATTTTAAACATGTGTACAAACTACAGAGTACAAAGTACAATGGAATTATTGTTCTATTAACTATTTACGTATAGATATACACTGCAATATCGTAGGTATTTTATTAGGGAAACATAGCCACACTTGCGTATGTCACAAATTAAATCGAAAATATATAAATATCCCCCGATATGTTGTGAAACACCACTTTAAGTAAGTAACAAATTAATTGAAATATGATTTAAATGTACTTTCTTTCACACCTACTGGAACGGACAGTTACTCAGACAGTTTAATTCGAAAATATACTTTGATAAAATAAAAATATTGATAAAAATACTACAAAATTATTAGTATAAATATTGATGAACACAATCACATATACAAACTATGAAAACGCAACTTAAAATATGTCGTTTAACTTCAAATAAAGTTCGTCCGCAAAAATTTTCAAGCAATTTTGAAATTAACATGTTAAAGCACACATTAAAAAAAAAAAAATGGGTGTTCTGTAAACTATTATTATAATTTTATTCTGTGAAACTTAGTACTAAAGTTGCGAAACAATCAGTTTTCAAAAAAATAAAAAATAAATGAACGAGCAAATTAATACATTCATTTTTAATAGAATGTGGGCTTGAACGCATTCTTTAGGAAAAAAATTAACGCGTTTGATTTTTTAGTGAACGTTCCAGACATTGGCTAAATGAGGTAATTTTGGGTTTTATAACCGGAAAATTTAATCCAAGGTTAAACGTATGTAGATCTATTTATATTCAAAATCTGTTACAATTTAATTAAGTGGTAATTTAAAATTTCAATAACATTATATTAGTATAATATATAAAGATATAGGTATAGTAAGGTCATGCTAAAACACATTTATTTCTGCAATATTGCTCCTACGATGTCATTTTAAACATACTGAATACTTAATTAATATTAAATATTAACAATTATGTACACTGAAGCTACAATTAGAATCAATTTTTTCAAATGCAATACATCTAAAAAGAGATTAATCCAATCTAATGAGCAAAGTTGTTCCAACCCCACTGAAACCCGACAAGCGAAATGCAATTTTTTTAGGTATATATTTTAAATAATGGAAATCCTATATTCTAGTTGTGTCTGTGTATCCATTTTCTAAAAAACTATCTTGATACAGAAACCATAATTGATGGATGGTTTTTAAATAATATGATAAAAGTTGTTTAAAATTCTAATTTTCAATTTAAATTTGTCACAATTACCAATAACCATGTATAATATCATGTGAATATATATTATTATATTCTCTTGAATTTTATTTTATACATAAATTCCAACACGCTCAAAGAGTTGATTTTTCCTTATTTATTTTTATGATATGTGAAACATCTCTTAATATAATTTATTTATGTGTTAAGTTCTAATAATATTTAAATTTAACCGTATTAAAGCTTCTCATTTTATCCCCAAAGGCTTCATAAACCATCAATAATCAACTGTTAAGGAGGCTAAAAGATGGATCTGCTGGCTGAATTTAAGAGGCTGTTGTATAGGCAATTTTCAAATAATATAAACAAGTTGTATGTGTGGTTGTGTGCATGTATAAATCCTGTAACCCGCATAATTACATTACCAGTTTTTTGCAGACTAAAGATGTATGTGCAAGCTATATATGTCTAATGAAATTCTTCCAAATTGTATTCAAGTATCCATGTTTTGTCTGTCATATCGATTAATTATATAGATTGATTTGGATTTAGAAAACAAATTTGAATTTATCAACAATTATTCAATTGACTTTTAGATTCTGGGCTATTAATTTTACAATATTTATTTGTATTTCTCTGTGAGCACATTTTCAACCACGAGTCAAGTAGGAATTTTGCAGTGAGTAAGCTATCTATAGAAAATTGGTTATAGATAGTGTTTTGAACATGACATTTTTTGTGTAGTTTCATTAAGCTTGAAAGAAAACCACTTTCTATATGGTATATGACTACATACACGTATGCATAGATAGTTAGACAGTGTATATATACTTATGGTATAACTAGCTATTTTTTCTAGGAGGAAGGGGGCAATTGGGTTTAAATTTTTATTCAACACCAAAAATAATATAATTATAAAATATATGTATATATTATAATATAATATTAATATACCTAATACAATTATATATTGCATTATTATTATTTGTTATAAAGCATATTTTAAAATAAAATATAGATTAAAATCCCAGGTATTATAGCTAGTATATTATATTTAAAATACATTATAAAAACAACTTTTTATAGCAAATTAATTCTAGTTTGTTTTTTAGAGTGGTCATTTTATAATTATTCCTCGAAACAAATAACCTTTAAATTAAAAATCTTTATAGGACTATTCAATCAATCGCTACAATGGACAAAAAATAGGTTATTTTAGTGTGTAAAGTTTGTCTGCAGAGAACCTGACTTAATAGTTAATAAAACCGGCTTTTAACCTATTTACTGAGAGAGTGGAAATGACATAGAAATCAAAACTGGTTAATCCTCACTAAATTTATATATCCTACCTAAAATTTGATAACTATGTCACAAGTAGTCACAAAAATAAATGGAGTACAGATTTACTTACTCTGAACAGATTGTTGATTAAAGAATCTAGGAGCCATTGAATTCATATTCATCACCATGCCAACAGGTATTCCACCAATTTGTGGTTGTGACCTGGTGTCAGGCGTAATGAAAGTTAATGGATCATGATTTCGAGTATATAGATCTAAGCCCATTCCAACACTAGGACCTAAGAATATAATAAATATATTAAATAATTAAATAAATTACTACCATAAATATGAGCAGAAAGATTTTTTATACCAGGTCCCGGTCTTGGGAAGTATTGAGGTGGACCGTGACCATTTGGTACATTTCCTTGATTATTACGATCATAGACACTGCCAGGAATTAAAGCTTCACGAGCATCATACATATGAGTTGTCATGAAATGTGAACCTGGGTTTGCTGCATTCACCAACTGTTTGGGTTTAGACAATTGAATAAGAGATTCCTTTAAGTTATTTAATGGTCCTTCCACTAATACATTATTTGCTTTATAGTAATTCAACAGATGGTTCCACAATTGTTGCTAAAATAAAATATGTAAGTTTAAAAAAAAAATAATAATTAATGAGTAAATTATTTTGCATACTTTAGATAAAACTTTTGGATTTCCAACAATCAATATGCCATATTTAGCCCTTGTCAGGGCAACATTCAATCGTCTCGGATCATTGAGGAAACCAATTCCTTGATGTTCATTGGATCGTACACAGGACATAATGATCAAATCTTTTTCCCGGCCTTGGAATGCGTCTACACTAGCTATTTCAATTTCTTGATATACTTTGGCTGGAAGTGGCGCTTGATATTGCATATATTGCACCTAAAAAATACATTTACATGATATTAACTATCGTATAAATGGCATATCTACTAAGTAAAATATCTATTGATAAATTATTTATATTATAATTAAAATTAATTAAGTATATAGATCAGTGGTTCCCAATAGGTGTCTGCAAATCCATCTCAGGTGGTCCGTGATGCAAAATTTATTTTTAGCAAATTTTAAACTTAGGAAAATTGTATATGCATATTATTTTTTATGATTAATCCATAAAAATAAAAGATAGATTAAAGTTTATTTTCTTTTCACTGTGTTCGACCCAGTTTGATAATAATATAAACTCTTACTTATCGCTTTGACTATTGTCTGTTCATCAATTGATAGTCCCTGGATTGTTTTTCTCTTTCCTTAGCCAACCTGTACACTTCTTTTTCCCCTTCTTTAGTTCCTAACCTCTCATACAACTCATCATATTTCTCTAATTTAGCTTTACTCACTGCACTTTTTGCTGCTTTAGATAAACTTTTATACTCTACCCAATCCTCCCGCTCTCTATTTTTCTGCCATTTCTTAAACTGTATTTTTTTCTTTGATATTATCTCCTGTACTTTTTCTGCCCCCACCACCATGTTTACTTATCCTGTGGCATATTACCTCTACTCACGCCCACGTCTTCCTTAGCAACCTTCTTAACACCCATATTAACATAAATATATATATATATATATATAAATATGAATCTTCTTTAAAATGGAAAATAGTAGGTATGTACTGAAGTTTTTCTATGAATTGATGACATTTTTACAACAAAATCTTAATTGAGTGGTAAAATATTTTATTTTAAATCTTAAAATCACTCTCCTAAACTTTTTAATAAAAATTATTTAGAACCTTTTCATAATAAGCCTACGATTATTATCTTATACTTTAAATTGTTTAATATATTTTATGGTTATGTAATCGTTTTATAACATATAATATGAAGTAATAATTTAAACAAACTTATTCTTCGATAACTCTTAAATTATAATCACATTTCGTTAATTCATTTTTATTAATAAAAATTCGTTGAAAAAAATGTATAACTATATATATATTAGTGTTAAATCCACCCTACCAAAACAACGCTCAATTTTGTAAATTTTGTCTTTGCTTGTTTTGCAATGTATTTACAGTCCTAACATCCTTCATCGATGATTCAAGAAACTTATCAACCCGTTGATTTCTATCCTAACTCAAGTAATTTCACCCCTTCCAAGTAAATGATGAATTAATAATAATATATAAAAATAATTTTTTATTAATCATACTTTTTAACTCAAAAGGTCTAAAAAAACACGTTAAGGAACAGAAAGTACATATGATAAACGTATAAATATTTCTCTCTAATCACTGAAATTCATTTCACTAAACATTTCTATTCCACGTTATAGTTTACTTAAATCTAACTATCCAGAAGGCATAGTAAATTATGGATTTATAAAATACCTAAAAAAACGAATTTTAAATTCAATCCATTCCATAATTTTTTGCAAAATCATATACGATCTTTTGCCATCTCAAATATACTCAATAATTTTCCAGTTGTTGTAGTTGTAATTTATGGTTCTCCTAGACACAATATAACTAGTTTTAATCTCAACGATTACTTCATAATGCTAAACATTAAAGTTTAAGCTGCCAATTAACCAATCCTTATGGTATTCTACTTTATCATTTTGTTAATACAAACAAATACAAAATACCTTCACCACCAGGGCTTATATACTAGCCAAATTCGTCTAGAAAAAACCGATATTCTGGATATTTTCGTCTCAAAATGTCTAGAAATGTATATGACTCAGTAAACAATAATCTCGACTTAAACTCTGACCATTCGTCCATTATACTAATTGTCAATGTCACGCCACAATTATTTTCCAATAGTTATTCATTTTTTCATCATCAGAGGATCGATACGAATTTCATAACTTATAAAATAAATTTAAAAAATTAGTCTAAATCCCAACATTCCCAACAATGATATTCAAGCAGCAGTCAATAATTTAACTACACTCATACATGTAGCGACTTGTATAGCCAACACCATAAGACATAAAAACTCACCAAAAAAACAAACCTTTCTCTCAGAACATGTACGTTAATTAATCGTTTAAAAACAAAGATCAATAGCACACTATCAATAACCACGGTTTCCTACTCATAAATTTGCATATAATAATTCATTAAAAAATGATTCTGGGAAATCATAAACAGAACAGTTTGGAATAAAAACTAAATGAACTTTCCTCTGTAGATGATAGCTTATAGATAGAAACTAAAAAATTAGTTCAATTTATAGAACCCTCAACCCCTTTAAAGATACCTGATAATTAATGTGCATTTTCTAATACTGATAAAGATGCAGTATTTAAAATCTACTTATATGAAACATTTCAATCACATCATGATATACTCATATCTCAAAATGCAGATGATTTGAATACTTTCTTAGATTTTCCGTTTTCTATTAGTTAATTTGAAAAAATACTTCACTCCAAATGATGTAAAAGGAGTAATTCAAAAATATTACTCAAAAAAGTCACCTAGCTTTGATTTAAATATAGCCGAAGTTGCTAGGTATCTTCCTAAAAAACAGTACTTATAACTTATATATTTAATACCATGATAATAAATCTAAGTCTAAGATACTAAAATACTTAGTCAATACTAAGACTATCCTATTTTCCAGTTCTATGGACATTTTCTAAAATAGTTCTTTTTGCTAAGCTTGACAAACCACTTGACACTCCAACCTCCTATAAACCCAAACGTTTCTTGCCTTTTTTATCCAAAATATTAGAAATTATTATTATCAAATTAATGGTTACATCATTACTAACAACATGTATAAAAATACTCAATTTGGGTTCCGCACTTCACATAGGTAGTACAATACATTAAGCCCACAGAGTTGTTACGCTATTTCTATGTTACGAGGAAAAGAACTTTATTGCACTTGCCTGTTTTTAGATGTCTTACAAGCCTTCTACTCAGTTTGGCATGTAGGATTTTTATATAAGCTGGAAAAGTTTCTTCCTTTTCCTTTTTTCCCATAATTAAACCCTACTTAACTGATCAATTCTTTCGAGTCCAGTTACCTCAGTTTAGCAAAATTTATCCTGGTATCTCCCTTACTTTTAACATTTATGTTTCCAATCAGTTCATTATGCAACAAACCATTATAGTTGATTATGCCGGCAACATAGTCATAATGTCAATAAGTGAGGATTCTTTAACGGCTTCATAAAATTTACAAATGCTTATGCAAATCTTAATCTCATGTCTAATTTGTATAACAATATATTCATAGAAGTAATACTATTATAAGTTATAATACTATTACTTCTATGAAAGTTATAGAAACTTCTTATAAGTTATAATTTACAACTTATAATAATATACTTATACATATATTGTGCTAATTATTATTTAATTTGAATATTTGTTTATTAAACATAAACTCATTTACAAAATATTGCTACCCAGTGTCATTTTAATCTTTTTGAGAACATAGTAGGAAGTAAATAAAATCTTAGTTTTGATAGACTTGTATTTTTATACTTTTACAGGTATTAATAAAGTTCTTTGATTTGATGATGAAATTAATATACTTAAAGTATGCAAAACTTATATAAAATTTAAGTAATTTAAAGTTTTAATCAAATTAATTTTGGTTGTACATACATCAAGATTTTGCGATTTCTATTTCCGAAACTTTTTCTCTTTAATGCAAAAATTACGGAGATGGATTTAGAAGTTTTCAGAGACGTATGTATACTATGATTTAAAACGTAAATAACGTGCACAGGGTTTCAAACTAACGCATCTCTGTATACCAAAATTCACCAATATATACAATATCATTACTTCCAAACCCTATGCATTATCACGTACCATATATAGCAAACTATACTATTCTAGGTGTCTTTAAGATTCGAAGGCGTAAAAGTTTGACATAGCCATAAATAATCTGCGATTACAAAGTAAAACAGTGTTTATCGGAGTATTAATTCCACTTAAAATTTCGTTATATTTACATTCGATTCGAATCTTCTGATAAACATTATTTTGTGTTAAGTTTACACAAATTGTACCGTTCTTATATTAACGTTGTATATAGAACAAATTTTATCAGTAATCATATGTATAATATAGTGTTTAAAGTGCATCTCTAAATTTAGCAGAACTTTACCAATAATAATAAAATAGAACTATTTAAATTGATTTAATGTACATATAATTAATTTGACTTGAATACATTTTTATAACAGATCATAGGATATATTTTATTTATAAAGCAATAAATTTATCTTATATAATATATATTAATAATTATATATTAGCAATAATTTATAAATGTATTTGTGTATTATGCATACAGAAAAATTCCAGCTGAAATTGTACTCGTATATTATTTAACTTATACGTCATAACATATGTGAAAAACTTTATTTCAGTGTAGCATCAAATATTCGAAAATTGTTTTGTGTCCAATTCGTAAAATTTTTCCAGTAGTTTTCTGGAGCGTAAAGAAAAACTACATTTTATCACAAAAATATTTTATAAATGTGGGAAAAATGATAAATACAATTTGCAAATGTTTACCTTATTTGTATTTTTATTTTTAGTAATATTTTACTGAAGACCGTTCAGAACCATATTGTGTATGCAATGATTTATCTTGTCTTTCAAATTTTAAACTGCATTAATACACTTTCCTATCTGAGGATGGAATGGATGATGGAATAACTTCTACCATCTGTATATTGACGATTTATTGATTCTTAAATAAGGTAGCCGGTAGATATATTTAAAACATTTTAAAACTTAAAATTGTATTACTCTAAAAAATTCAATAAATCAATATTTTAATGACGACTTATGGAATTATTTTTTTAATTATTGAAAATATAATAGTTATAGGTATATTCGTATAGGTATAATATAATGTTTTTATATTTAAATGCTACAGTACTATTATAACTATACTTAGTTTATTGTTATACGTCATAATAGTGTAATAATAAATAATATACAAATTTTTCCAAGTAGTCAATTTACTTATATATCAGAACAATAATTTATAAAAATAAAATTGAAATTTCGAACAATAATATGTTTAGAAAATGTATTTCTCAATATTTACAATTTAAAAAGTTTGTACTGTTAGCATAATAAATATTGTTTGAAAAAAATAAAAAAATACAATATACCTGTATTATATAAATTACCTAGGAAGTATTAAAATGAAAAAATTCTCATGAGACATGTTACCTATATATTTTATGAAAATAAAACTATGTTTATTCTTAATATATTTAACTGAAAATATAAAATCATACAAAAATTGATATTAAATGTATAAATGATCAAATAGTTTGTCACACTTGTCGGTATATCATACACACTAACGATTGAGCTTACAACTTTTGGTCGATATATAAAAATAAGTTTTTAAAACCGTAAAATGTTTTGGAATCGGATATTATAGCATTAGAGCATTGGTTTGTTTTTCTGGTTTTGACAACGGTCCCGAGATACTAACCGTATCTTTCTTTCTTTTTTTTTTTTTTTTGTTCCGTAAAATGTCAGAAACACCCTAAGTGCTTCAGTTAAGTGATTCAGTTTAACCTTACACATGTGACCTGAACAAGGTCAAACATCTGAAATTAATAGTCTTTGACCACTGCCTATAAAATAATAAAAGTAATAATATTTGTAAAATGTATGTTTACACAGAGAATTCGCCTCCGACCATCTTAGTCCGGGTTCCATCCGGATCAGCGGCCGTAGACCATAATGGAGGACTAGTCGTCTTTCCTGGATCCATATTGCATTTGGAATGCCTTTATCTGAGACGACATGGCGATCCTGAATGGACATGGACATCGGAGGCAGAAACTTATCTTACTGGTAAGATTTAATAAATGTATATAGATTATGAATCAAGATAAATTTGAATTTCAAATAATTGAAATTATTCCATCACGATGAAGAATACTTACTTACTAATCATCAGTTATTCAAATACAAAAATTTTCTAGTTTATACACTACAAATAATTAAAAAATACATGTATTATAGGTATTCTGTTATAACAGTTCTATGCCTATACACGAAACTCCATTAACAATAGTATCAATTATCTGTCCAAATTTTTGGGTTGTTATTGGACACCGATTATTAATCATACACAATGTACATAGCGATTTACAATAAATAATATAGATATAATAATAACATATTATATATAATAATTATTGAAAATAAATTTTATGTTTTATATATTTAAGAAATATATTGCTTATAGAAAATATTAGAAAATATGTTTAAAAATCATATTATATTGTTGAAGTTATGATAAATATTTTCTATTAATTAAATAATGGCGTTTCATTTTATATAAAAAAGTTAATTTAAGTTTAGTAAAATTGAGGTGCAGAATCAAAAAGTTCTATATTTATATTTTATAATTGTTGAATATTTTTAAATAATATTAATAATATTGTTTAATTAATATAAAAATTTATGCTATGGTTAATATCATTTTGAATTGACTTAATCCGCCGATATATGTCATCATTGATCAAAAATAACTAGTGATGTAGAGTCATGTTGTCACAAAATAATATTATTACTGGTATTTTCATTATTGAACGTCAACGTCAACGTCAATGTCCAACGTTGATAGTCAAATATGATTTTTACGTAAAAATTAAAACCAAATTTAATTATATATGCGTTGTTATTATTAGTTAATATTATGTATTATAATTATTTATTTTTATAATTTTGTCTGTTATTATGATACATTGAGTTATGTAAATGTTTAGTTACATAGCAATAATAGCTACAACCAGCTATGCAGTTGCATCTTTTGAACCATTTATGACCAGTTAATAATGAGTTAGTTTGATAAATACATTTAATATATAATTTTTACCGACAAATGGTCATCATTTTCCATACGTATTATGAGAACAAATTATTCACAACGAATGTAATTATAATATTTATGTGTTCATTGACTTTTGTATTCGGCCCGATTATACTATACGTCAATGAAAGGCCCATAACGATATTTCCTTCGTCTAAAATCTAAATCATTGACCATAACATATAATATATATATATATATATATATATATATGTGCTATTTTTATCTGTATTTTATTTAATACCAAAGTGAATTGGTTAATAACAGTTTTAAATTAAGACAATAAAAAATGTATAAACTGTGTATGAAAATTACTTTAAAATAATGGTGATTTAGAGCTTTTTGGTTTTGAGCATGCGGTATATTAGTATATTAAAATGATACAATCACGAAATTGTATTTATTCGCATAATTATATTGTTGTATATAATAGAAATAATAGAAATGATATAACTCTCATAACATAGAAAATAAAAAATAATAGGTTTGCTGTAAATTTAAAGTTTATTTATGTGATAGGTTACCTATCTAAAATGTTATACTTAAATACTTCTAACTAATTTTTTGTTATTTATTAAAATATGGATTTCGCCTATAGGGTTAAATTTTCTATATGAAGCATTTTATCAGTCCTTATATTTCGTTTCCATAGTCATGTTAATCTTTGAATTGTAAATCGATTAATCAAATTATATTATATATTACGTATGCGTAATTATATTGTGGTGATCCAATATTTAAAAGTATATTATAGTATTATCAATTTCAATTAATTAAGGTAATTATATTTTTCATTGGTAGTCACTTTTTTTTTTGGAACACTTTAAAATATTTTCCTCATATGTATTATTTCCGTGTAAAACGGTGAAATAGATTTTAGTAAGGTTTTTATAATTCAGAATCAATAATATTAAAGGATCGACATTTTATGAAATATAAAAATAACTTTAAAAAAATTATAAAATACGTACATTTTCTTATAGAGCAGGGATGGGCAACTGGGGGCCCACGGGCCACATCTGGCCCGGCGTCCCTTTTTATCTGGCTCGCACTGTCTTTCAACATTTTTATCATCGAAAAATTGACTACAATTTACTTCAAATATAGTAAAAATAGCTAAAAAAATTGTATCTTGGACAAATTATCAATAATCAAACATATATTTAACTTATATATTAGTTCTTATCATAGGTATAAAATATATTAATGAATTTGTTTCACATAATAATAAAAAATCAACTCTAATATCTGGCCCACAATCATTTTAAGTTACAAAAATTGGCCTCTAGTTACTTTGAGTTGCTCATTCTTGTTATAGAGTATTCCGTTTTTCGATAGTTTTACATTACAGTTTGCACATAGACAAATTACCGAGAAAATCGAATAATAATAATTCATTATAAAGTAGAAACAAGGACTAAGAGAATACAATTTAATTAATTTACTATTAAATATTATTCTATACAATTATAATAGGCACTCGTATTTTGTCTTTGATAATTATGTACATAAGTAATGTAGGTTTCTGCCAATGAGATACCTAAATAACATATAATTGAATTGTTGAACTTCTTATTTCCCTTTACACAATATTTTCAATTTCATAAAAATAAATTAGGAGAATATTTTTGAATAATAATATATACTTAACTAACATTTTCGTTTATAAATTATTACATCTTACGTGTTATAATATGTATATATTAATAACTTAAATATAGATTATTAAAGTATTAATAACTTACTTTATGTTACGGCAAGAGTACGAATACCGGTTAAACCTAGGATTTACTGGTAAATCTTGGGTTTCACCGACTACTGTTGGTAAATGTCCGAAATTTGGACATTAATTATCAATTGATTTCGGTAAAACCTAGGATATACAAAATTGTTTGGTCAAACCACGAATTGTTTTTATAGTTCGGACTTTTACAAACGAGATTTGGCAAATCTTAGGATAACCAATCAGTGTTAGTAAAAGTCCGAAATTTTTTACTAATTATATTATTAATTATTAATAATTATTATTATTTAAGTATATTATAGGTACTGGGTACATTAATTACTATATAATAATAATTATTAATAATTTATAACATAATTGGTAAAAAATTTCGGACTTTTACCAACACTTATTTATCCTATGATTTACCAAATCTCGTTTGTAAAAATCTTAGGTTTTACTGAAATCAATTTTGACATTTACCAACAGTAGTCGGTGAAATCTAGGATTTACCGGTAAATCCTAGGTTTAACAGGTATTCGTCCTTTTATCGTAACATATATATATATATGTGTTTTATTCGTATAGGAATTACATTAAATTTGTTTATTGATAATATTTAGGTGAAATCTGTTTTGTCATAATAATTTTTAATATCTCAATGTCTTTTTGAACTAAATATTAAATAAATATAATTCCAGTTTTATATCTGTACATCGTCTATATGCTGTCTAGAAGAGGATTTGTCTTTTATTTAAAAAATTGATCAACGACTTTTAAGAGATTAAAGTGACTAATTGTAATTTTCTGCTATCTTAATTGACGCCTCAGAAATAATCTCTTCTTCAAAGCTCTATCGAATGTGTTTTGGGTTTAACTATCTTGTATCATCTGTTATTCTCGTAGCAATGATTTATAAGGTCAAAAATTAATAAGGGTATAAAACCTGCTAGGATTTGTGGATTCGAAAGTTTCTGAAGACAGGATTACGAGAAGCCCTTTATCAGACGCATTGTTCTCAGTATTTTATGGTACAAAATTACCATTATACATTTCTTATTCATATTATTTTTTTATTCATTTATATTTAAAAAAAAAACCTACGAATAATAATAGAATTTTTAATTTAAAGAATAAAATTTTCATAATATTATTAACATTATTATTTTTGATATACATAGATATTTCACTATAAAAGTAAATTTTTATTTTTGCACTACCTGTTTAGTGTTTTGTTAATACATGATAATATTATTTTGTATAATTATTATTCTTAAAATCAGTTATTGACTGTAATATTTTCATTTTTATTTTAGAGTTTTTAAAACATTTTAATAAAAAGGTAGGTAATAAATGTTGTAAATTTGTCAAACGAAGATTAAAACCAATGATGAATTTTTCAATACTATCTCCTAAAATGTATATTAATAGTTTCATAAAATTAAGTGGATAAAGCAATTTCGATTGATAGCTGTTATCACTTTTATCATTCTAAGCTGGGAGATTGTTTAGTTATTATGAAACAGCATTATTATTCATAATTTGGTTGGATATTTCATATCTTATCGTTGAGACATAAAATGAACTATTTGAATATATTTTTTTTTTTATGCAATTTCACTAAATTATATTATCTGTCTTAAAAAAATATAATATAACAATATTTATACAAAATATATGACTAGGTTTCAATAAATGTAATACATAATTTAAATTAAAACAATTGCAAATAGGATTAAATAAATCGTATTTAAAAAATAGGTATACGTCAAATAATATTACTAAATTATTAAAAATGTTATATTATATAGGTCATAAATATAATTAACTATTTTACTAAAATATTTACTAAAAAATTTCTATTTTTAATTTTATTAAAAATAATTTGTATAATCGATTTGTAATGTAAATTTATTAAATTATAAAATTATACATAATATATGTATTATATTATATTATATTTTATAAAAATAAAGTTCTTACTTTAAATAATTATTATTTATTTTTATTCTTTCTATATATTTAGAAATATATTTATTTTACAACAATATGTATTATTATTATTACTATGAAAAAAATTGGAGGTATCCTATTATAAATATATCTTTTTAATATTATGTCAAAAACCAATCAAAATATAGCAGTTTTCAACCATATACAAATTAATTTTTAATAAAAATTTTTTATTAAGTTTTTTTATCAAGATATTAATAGATGCAATAGAATAAAAAAATAATTAAATGTTGACCATACTCTTTCAAATGGAAAATATAGAAGTCTTGAAATTGTTTTTAACTTTAAAAATGTGTAGTTTAATTCAAAGAGATTGAACTAAATTATATTAAATTGAAATTAGGAATGCATATTCATGCTGGATAGATATATAATAATTTTTTTTTAAAACTTTAGGTCAAAATGTTTTTAATTTTAATAATTTTTCAACATTTTACACAGCGTATGCAATGATATAATACAATGTTCACAGCATATGTAATTTGAATGATCTGTGCTCATTCTTATTTTGACTTACTCATTTTATCATAAAACATAAAATGACTTTGGTTAAGTTTTTCTTTTTAGTGAGTGTCAATAACGTTCTATATTATATTTAATTTTTATTGTTGACTCTCTTAATACATTTTTTTGAAAAAAAATTAAATCACAAATTTTGTAGGTATAAATAATGATCATTGTATTGTATCATTAAACAACTTGTAAAATAAACAATAAAATATCTGATTATATAATCAGTAAAAAAATGAGTTATAGATTACACATAACTGAAATATAATTAATCAAATTATAAACTATAATGTTTATATTATATTATATTATTTAATAATATCATATAATAATATATAAATCAAAGTACGAACCCAACCTATAATAATTTAGTTAGTGATATTTTGTTTTCTAATTATAATAAAAAACGTTAACTATTGTAGATGAAAATAAAACTAAAATACCAATTTTTTTAAATATTTTGTTACAATAATTATTGAATTTTTTATATTATTATTGGTAGGTTTAAATTTAAATTTTAGTTTCCATGTCAAGATAGTTTTACAATGGTACCCATTCTTTTTATTTTACTATGAAAAATGTTTCAACCAGAGAATATGATCCAATCACTGCATACGTATTGCGTATTGCGCACTTTTGTAGGGGTAGCATTTTTTGCTTATTTGGAGAGGTAGGTCGAACTGTCGGACCTTTTTTTTTTTTTACTTATTTACGTTTTTGAGAAAGTTCAAGAAGGTTCTGGGAGGAAATTTATACGGTTGGGTTGGCTTTTTTTATTTTAAGAGTGGCAAAATTTGATTTCGTCTAGTGCACTATTATTACTTGAGTCAGCCCAGACAATATGACACCTTACTACGACTAGTAAATAATGTAAATGTTAGCTATTAAAACTAAACCATTAATGATCGATACAATATTTCGATGGTGTAAGTAAACGAACGAAAAAACTTATATATTTTTACTTACATTTTTGCAATGTGTTCGAATGACAGATGTAAAACAAAAACAAGACCACCAGGCGTGACATAAACGTTTCTAATTATTATCAATAATTTTTATTAATATTTAAAAGATAAAACGTATTTAAGAGTGTGTGTGTGTGTGTGTGCAATCCAATGATGACGGCGTTGATTGTGAATATATATATTTATTTGCGTCACATGTAAATGGGGATGAGAAATGGTGAAATTATTTAATTGATATTTTTCAATGGCGTTCTGGTGTTAACCAGCTTTCGAGTTCTTTTATAAATTATTCATTAAAGACATATTTGCATGAAAAAATATTTGCAATAGAATAAACCAACTATTAAATAGTAATGATAAGATAAAGGAACATAACTATAGGTTATTTTTCATACAAAAAAAAAAACGTGAATTTGAAATAAGATTGAATGCAAATCATAAAAAAGAATCCATGCATGAACTGTGGTTTAAAATTGTACACATTATTTATGAACAGGTAAAAATAAGTGGGAAATGGTCAAAATTGACTAAAGCTTCTCCGCATACTTAACGTATAATATATTGTATTAACCTATAATACCTATTACCTTTTACTTTTAATGTTGAATATCCTAGAGAGTACATATATTGGGGCTCACATAATATTTTACATAATATATTATTTTCTGTAGGGCATTTAAATTTCTCGGCTTTGTCTAAAGAATTGCATTCGAAGTTTTCTGTTTCTCTGAAAGTTCATTACGTTGCCTTTGTCAGGCCCATACTGGAATATGATTCATATGGCATATGTTATATTGGATCCCATAATTGGACATAAGAATATGGTTCAAAGGAAATTATTAAAATATTCTTCCTTCTTATTTAAAGTTCCCGGTTTTTCTCATGATTATACACCTATTAGTAACGTTTTCAATTTGCGTAACCCAGATTATCAGGTAACCGGTTCCTCACTAGTTTATCGACTGGTTCTATAGATTCTCCGTGTTTGGTAGCTGACATTTTTCTAAGGGTTACCGCACGGAAAATTAGGATTACTGCCATTTTCGTTTCCGCATACTACCCTCTAACTACCTATCGTTTGATTTTAAAGTTGATTAAAGTTGATATAAGTTGTAACTATTTCCTGACGGGTTAATTTTTCTTGGTCTTTTATTTTAAATACATTGACATGTATTTGAATACTTTTGATGTTTTATTTACTTTAGAAAGTTTTTATTATAATATAATATTACCATTATGTTATTGTTGCTGTTACATGTACCTACTTACTATTGTGTCAAATAAATAATATTTCAACATATCTATCTATGTACGTACATGACAAATTGTAAGTATTTATATATTGTAATATGTATTATTACGTATTTGATTTTACCATAGTTTTTAATTTTATAAAAGGTAAGAAATGTAGATATTTTGAATATTATAACTAAAAGCTGGTGCTCTAAAATTAATTTGTCTTTAATATTTTGGGAATATTATTTTTCCGTTAATTATGTGTGAAAAACCCACATTGTTGTTAAATTTTCGAGAAGCTAATGGTTGTTAACCGCATGTCTTCAATATAACACCAAGAGAATCATCAACCTTGACTAGCATATATGCAAACATTTAAAAAAAAAAATCGTTATTGTACAAAATACCAGTATTATGAATCCATTAAGGTGTTTCTGCCGTGGATACCATGCATTTTTATAATATTATATTAGATACCTATTAATTGAATCCCACTAAATAATATGTGAATAGGAGGTATTACTCTAATAATTATTTTGATTAAAAATTAAAAATGCAATATATATATATATAGAAAAAATAATCTATGTATAGGTATATAATAAAAATAAAAATCAATACGAATAAATAATTTTAAATGCCATCATAGGAGAGGCTATATAAAAGTTACACAAACAGGGTTAAAAACAATTATGGTGATTTTTAAAAAAGAATTATTCTCGTTTTTGGTTGATTACATTGTACTTTGTCGTCATTAGAAAAAAAGCCCATTCTGCGAGCGTACTAAATAATTCTCGGGTTCCAAACGTATTTTAAACAATAAACTGTAATTGCATATTTTCATAAGAAATTTGTTTAACCTACTATACATATATAATATACTCGTATAAATATAGTGTGATCAACTTTTATGGCAACACTAAATATTTCGGCCGGACCACCTTGTATTGAAATTAATTTTTCAGGGGGTACTGAAATACATATTTTGTGACATGGTAATTTTCAATTTTATGACATTTAATTCATAATAGGTATAATTTCTCTGCTATACAAGAGAATTCAATTTTTCTCTTTTTTTTTCTTCTAAAAATATGTATTTTTTTGATCAAAAAAATAATGGTGAAGTCAGAATTTGGCGGTTGGACTTGGTTTTAAAATTATATCAAATTGAAATTTTACGATTTTATCATGTTTTTTAAAACGTATATTTTTTTATGTTTCGCAACGGTGTTATATATAGATTAGTGATAGCCAACGGGATTGTCATGCATAGTGTTCTTGATTTGAATCATTTTACATCCAAATAAAATTTTGCACTTTTTTAACTTTTCTTTTATTTATTATATTATATAATATTATCATATTTTTAAATATTATTAGTATAATCTACAGTTATTGTCAAATATATCCACTGAAGCTTCAATAAGATTTGTTTTTTTTTTAGAAAGAAATGATTTATCATTGCTTTCAAATTCAAAATATCCACCACCACCATAATAGTACCTAACGAGCGATGTACTTTGACCTTCTACTGACCGGCTTTTTAAATATTTAAATACTAAGACTTTAAATTTGAATAACATGTTAATTTAACAATATTGAAATTTATTATGAAATATTTATAGTAGGTAAAAGATATAATTTATATTTAAAATATCATAAAAAAACTCGAATGCTATTTTTTCATGATAATTTATAATTAGGGAAAACAAAGAGAACCTAGTTGTAGAATTAAACAGCTCATAGTTGTATTTTATTTGCTTCCATAATTTATAATTTTTTTTATTAAATTAAAATAATAATACAACTCTAACACACTCAACCAACTATTTTCTCTGAACAACCTCACATACTATTAAATAATTTACTATACATATAAGAGACAATTTAAATTTAGTTTAATATAGTTTAACAATAAGAGTTAATATAAAATACCTGGAAATGTAAGAAAACTTGACGGTTTTATCTCTATAATAATGGATTTTATAATTGAAAGGCTATTATCCTTTATTCTACTCGTCCGTTTATGATATCAGGACGCCAAAACTTTTACATATACATGTGAGTACAATCTCTAATAATGTGTATATGGAGTATCAGATGACTACTAAATGGAACGCATAAAGTGTCTCCGGAAACAATATCCCAAGCAGTGTCATATAGCTTAATATCGTTTGAAAATGATACAGTTGGTACTAAAAGTTATTTTAAGAGGCCTCTTGATAGTTCATTGGATAGCAAATATAATAGTAATTGTCCAGGAAAAAAGAGGGAACACAAAATATAACTTTGAAAATCGTTTAATAATGACAAGATACAATGGAAAATATTATAATTACATTTTATTCAGGAAAATTAACTATAACTGAATTATAAATCGATCATATCCGATCAATTTCACCTAATCTAAGAAGATGAAAGTGCATTTTGTATGTCGAGGTTTTGGTTTTTTACTTTGCGATTTCTAAAAAGTAATAAAACACTAGACTATCCATCAGCCGCACAAGATTGATTTATCGTTATTGCCGAACTTGTCGTCTCGTTAAACTTGATTAATTATTATCATTGGTTATCAATAAATTAATTTCAATTATCAAAAAATATAATGTGTTTGAATGGATCGTTAATAAATATAAAGATATATTATACAATGTTTAAAAAAATTTCCATTTTACTTAAAAATTAAAATGTACATATATAGTATATACGTTTATATTTATGGAGTCAACTGTGGTCGAGTGGCTGAAATGCGTATTTTGTGGCACAAAGTCCAGGTGGTGGTGTCTGGTATGTGGTGAAAGCCAGCATTAATTAACATAACCTCTCCAATGACTTGGTAGCTATCAAGAACCATCATCGACTCCTCTAATATATAAATGTTTAAACGTCAGTATTTTGGACTTTAGGAAATAAGAATAAGTAAAAGTGTTAATTTATATATATATTATATTTTACGAATTTACATACTTTATATAAGTATGGGTACTATAAAATATAGTTAACCTTTTTTAAAAAAAAAAAATAAATAAATATTTTGATTTAGATATACGTATATATTAATAATAATGTGTGTCATGGTATAAGTGCAGAAAGGTACTAAGAGTTTGAATAATAGGGGACTCTCCTGGGATTAAACACAACGTTTTACTGCGTTTTACTAGATTGCTGTTAGACCTTTATAACGTACGTGTTAAAATGTTATATAGTGAGAGGGAGAAAATAACAAATTTAAGTAAAAATTATTTACAATGAAAGTAGATAATAATATAGAGATGGATAAGTTTGAGTGATATCATCTATGCACAGTATTTATCTGTGAAATTAAAATTCAGCATTATAATAAATTGAACGATCTCAAAATGTTATTTTGACCTACTAAGGTTATTAACATTTAAAACCGAAAAAAAATGAAATTATGCGTATAACAAATTATAGAAAAATATTTCACGTTAAATCAATGTACCATACTCATTTGGAATTGGACATTTAAAATAAAAAATTCGAATATATTTAGTTAAAAATAAAAAATAAATTAGATTCAAAAATTTAATACTCATATAAAAATTAAAATAATAAAATTAATATATATTATAAAAAAATAATAAATTATATATTTTTTTTTTAAATACAATATATAATTATTTTTATTTTTATAAAATTTAAATCTTAAACATTTATTTCACTAAGTTGATTTCTTAATTGAATTATTTTCAAATTAACTTATTATACAATTTAATTTGTATTTTTAACTGCACGATTTAAACTTAAAATAAGATATTTAAGTCCATTTAAAAGAAAATATACGAAATGAAAACGTTGTAAATTGTATGAAAAATATTTACAGGCTAAACTTTAAAGAGTTTATTCTGGAAAATTTCAAAATATCATAATAAGGCCCTTTCAGTATACGCCAGCGATATTTATTTTTAATGGATGATACTTTATGAATTTCAAGCATAAGAGTTTCCCTTAAATGCGTTGAAATTAGTTATTTTGTCCAGAGTTGCCTAAACGTTAAATTTATTACATCTTTAATAAGATTCTGTTGTAGTTTTTTTTTTCATTATGACACAAAAAAGAAACTGGGTTTAGAATAACAAAAGAAAATGCTTGAAATAACTGTAAGAGAAAAGGTATCATCTTGCAATAAATTAATTGTACATTACCGTACAAATTGTGATTGCGTGTACTAATATAAAATATAATGATACTAGTTATTACATAAAAATATGATGTATTGTAAAATATCTATATTTAAATATTATAATATACTACCAATACCCTTTTTAATTCCTACACCTACCTAGTATAAAATATATTTTTTAATATATTATTCATGATTGTATCCGTTTATATAATCGATAAATATAAATCAAATTAATATTATGAAAAAGGTAGGTACGTAAAATGCAATTATACTTAATACCATAATTTTTCAATTTCTCAAGCAATATAACTTCAGTGAAATTAATAAGTAATAACTATAAAAATGAACATTCTGTGTATACAGCCATATATATTCGTTACAATAGTAGCCCAGTATCCACGTATTTGGTACTTATATATAATTGTTAGAAACTAATTTATACGTTTTGAAATTATTATTTTGCTTGAACTCATGTAAATTAATCAAAATAATCTACCAAATATGGTGTCATATTCGGCTACATAATATATATGGCAATAAGTTAAGTAGATACATAAAGTTTTATTCAAGTAAATATTAGAAAGATCGTTAAAAATTACTTAATTACGGCTAGACGAATAACTGAAAAATTGAGGAACACTAAACCTAATACAAACATTTTTCATTTTTATTTTTATTTTTTCTATTTAGACCTTTTGTCTATGACGTATTTGTTGGTTTTATAGTAGTATTCCAGAAGACTTTCCCTCACTAGTTCATTAATAAATTCACGAAATCTGTCTTTGTCGTCAAGTTGTTAGATAATCAATAGTTTGTCCAGAAATCTTAGACGTATTAATACGATACATAACTAAACTTATATTATTATCTTTAGTGGGAAGTTTTATGTAATACAATATTTAGTTACACTAGTTACAGACAATTTGATAAAAATAGTATTCTTTTTAAAAATAGTAAAAACCGAATATGGTATTTTTATTGTAATTCCGTAAATAATGGTTATTAAGTCTTGTAATTTTGACATAAAATATATACAAATACAACACTAACGTTAAGATGACACTACACACCCGCATTTTAAGGGGTTTTGTATAGAAAACTTTTATAAAATTTTAAGAAAAATGAAAATCTAACAATTCAAAAATATTTAAATACATTTTATATTAATTTAAAAATAATCTTGTGTCAATACCATATTTAATTGTTGTGAAATAACGATATTTGTTAAAAACCATGATTTAGTCACTGATGAAGCTAATTTGTAATATATTCATTTTCACACCTTTTATGAACTATTGAAATTTTTTTTTTTAAAAATCGATATTTTAACCGCTCATAAAACGTGTAAAAATTCATACTTTTATCAAAAATTGGCTACATACAAAGTCGCTAGATAATTTTGTTACCAATAATTTGTTTTTATTTTATATTTCTAACATGTTTGTAAGTAATTAAAAATTAAAAATACTAATTCAAATTTTTAATTGAAGAATTGTCGGTGTATATAATATAAATCCTTATCAATTAATATAATATAATTAAATAGGTAATATAATTGAATATCCAATACACTCATAATCAATCAAATATTATAATGAATGACAATAATTTACTATCAATATTTATAACAGTAAACGTTAGTTATTCAATTATTTATTTTATTTATATAATTATTAATATGCATGCACATAATTATCGTCAATATTATAATTGATTCTATTAAGAGTTTTCTTAAGTTATTTCAGTATTTTAAATTAAATTAATATTTAAATATTGTTTATTGATGAATTATAAAAATATAGCGATAAGTAAGGAATATTATTATTACTACATATTTAAATTTATTGTATAATAGTTTTATAGGTAAGTAAAATGCCTTTTTATTTATTTGTGGAAAATAGGGTAAAAATGCACTAATAATATACCTAGCTTGTTTGTTAAATAATATTCACAGTTCATTACGTCATTGATGGAATCGTTTATAATTTTCGATTATTTTAATTGATGCAAAAAACAAAACAAAAATGATTTTATTTAAATTTATAATTTATATACTTTTTTTGAATATATTTTTTACTAAAAAAATACTTTTCTCTGAACTAAGAAAATAATTTTTAATTTTTTGACAAAAAAACGTTTACAACACATGGTCTGCGGCATGTACAGAGTTTGGGTGTTCACCTGTGTGGTTATAGTTTGCAATATTGGTATGTAATATGTACCTACTAACTCGAAATCCATATAATAGAATATAGTATAAGTAATATGTAACCTATACTATAAATATACCATATAAGTCTAATAATATTTATATACCTATATGGCTAATTTTTAACAGCTTTACTGTTTATTTAATTATTATATTTCTATATCTGATTACCCATTGGTCAGTGTTGCCCGTAAAAGTGTCTATGTATATTATCATTTTTAATTATTTTTACATGTCATCCCTATCCATCCCAACAATAGGTATTACTTTCTGTATTTTTGTCCAGATATTGGTCATATGTGTACCAACTTTGGTTGAAATTTCTCCAGATGTTTCAGAGTTATAGTGGAACACTACATACATACATTCATACATACATCCATTTTTATATAGATATAATAAAATATTATCGATCAAACGTTAATTGATAAACCGGAAAACGATTTCTAAATTGACTAAAATTAGCAGGAAAAAAATTAATTTTTTGAAAAGTATTTGTGTACGTATTCTTAATTGTATTTCATCCATTGAACCGAATTTGTATTCCGAATACAAAATAAAATTATTCTTTTATTCTTTACAAGACTGATGATATGTTACTTTAGTTTTGGTTTTAATATAATATTTTTAATTTTATCTTTATACAATACATGCAAAAATATAATCACAATACCAATTATATTTGAATAACATTTATTGAAGCCAAAATTATTATTAGGTAATAGAATAATTGAAATTATATAAATTGTTTTAACATTTTATCGTCAAACTGAATATTATACATACATACATACATACAAACCAGTAGCAGATCGTGAGTGAAATATCTGGTAGTGCATAAAAAAAATAAAATACTACGGATTTATAACAAATATATTAACAACATTATGCTATGTTATTTTCTTTAAATGTCGATATTTATATGATAAGTAGTACTGTAATAACAAACATGATGTCATTAACTTTATTATGAACGTACCTACATTCATATAAAACATAATTCAATTTACCTTATGCTTATATAACCTATAGATAAGTGATATCCTGATAACATCTGAAAATGGGTAGAAAATAACTGCACCGAACGACAAACGTTGTTACGACATACAACCACAGAATATAGATAGATATACATAGTTGCTGGTTCAAACTTGTGTTTTGCGCAATATTATATAATTTACACAGTGTATTTTTCGACGAAGAGGAAATAAAATAAAATTGCGCGTGTGTAAACGGCGCATCGTACATGCATTTTTCAAGTGTGCGCAATGGACAGCGTTGCGGTAGCCTCGCGGCAGTGGCAGTGATGGAATACCACTCAGCGGCCGCCAAGGAGTCGCCGAGCAGCAACCAACAATAAAACGGTGCAATACGTGATAATAATGTACAATAATAATATTCATAGGCGCGACAATATTACTGAAACAGCGATAAATAAATAATAATTTTATATATAAAAACGAGCTAATTTATCGACATTTTAGGCATTGCACGTGCGCCTGTGCTCCTTAATACGAGCCGCTACCGATACATACATACATAATGTATACATACATACATACATACATACAAATATTTTACGTCCATAGGTAGACGTATATTTGTGTATTTCTATAAATGAAAAAAATTAAATAATATAAGAATTGTCGAATTAAAAAAGTAATATACGCACTTGTATGACAGGACGACTCAAAAATCACTGATTTCAGGTGAAATATTATTTATTTCTTTTTTTATAATTATGTAACATATAGAAGCAGTTTGGGTTGCAGTTTTAAAATAATATATCTTTATATTTATTCATTTATTTATTTTTTAATCATCAAATATATATATATGATTTTTTGTAATAACTATTTGAATACTTAATTAATTTTTTGTTTTATACCATAATAATTGTTTTAGTAAAAATGTTTATAACATATAATTTATTAAAAATAGTAGTCGACCGAAAAAGTATTAAAACTCCATGGAAAATAATATTCTGTAAGCATAATATACACATAAACTAATAAAAATAACATTTTTTATTATTACGATTGTTACATTAATTCTAACATTTTAACAGTTATTTATTACTGTTCAACTAAAATATTCAGTAATTCATCATAGTGATATAAATGCGTTTCTTTAATTTTATTAAATGACTCCGTATAGTATATATTGAATATATATTCTAGTTTGGTTATTGAAAAATGTATTCAAACATTTATTAGTTGGTTAATAAACAAATTAGTCACAAGATGTAATAACATCGATTAGCATAACAATATTTGTTAACGAATGCTAATCAATTGAAATTGTTAAATTAAAACAATAATTACATAAGTAAACTTGTAAACTTACTAGAATAAATGAATACTATTATACCTAAACATATAGATATACTAAATTTAATTGAATTTTTGTTTATAAAATAATTTAAATATACCTAAATCAACTAGATAATTTACCATTATAAATTACCTATTTATATTTTATGCATTGTCATAGGTGCTTACAGAATAATTTCATCATGAAATACTAAACTAATTTTGATGCATATAAAATGACAATAATTTACAGAATCATTGTAATTATATAATAAATAACAATCAAATATTATATAATATAAATTATATCATAATATTATAGTAGATATATTATTTTAATGTTTACAATCCTTACCAATTCAAAATTATTAATCAATATTATGTTCCCCCGTAACAATCTTATTGTATTCTTTTTCCATTTATGCCAAAAAAATAAAAACAAAATGCATTTTGTTCTTCGCCGTGTATTTTTATTACATTGCGATTGTTGTTATATTTCTCATTTTTTAACAAATAAAAAGAATCCTATTTATTTTTAATATAATATGTTTCCCTTTCCATACACATTTCTCTCTGGAGACTCGTAATATTCAAGAAATAATAATAAGGAAATATATCAACAAAACACCGGAATATTGCATGTGGCTTTACCGGGTGCGGAGGCCCTACCGTTGTGCGGGGTCAGGTGGTCGTATGAAAAATAGTATGGACTTGTCGTTAGACAAAAAGGGAGAATAGGGGTGAAGGGCCCATATGCACGTATGGTCGGCAAGTTATTATGTTTTACACAAGGCTATAACTTTAAATCCCATTTTGTTAAAGCGGGTCATGAACAGGTGCGAAACGGAAAATGTATATTATTCCCATGTAAAATAATGATTACAAATAGAATGAACAATAAATTCAGTTTACTAAAAGGTTTTGGGCTTTTACTATAAAAATGTGTTACATTTTGTATTTATATATACTCGTAATACACTTTCGGAATTACATTGAATAAATAAAATTATACACCTATCTAAATAAAATATTATGTTTGGTAAAACATTTAGCTTTTAAAACATATTTAAAAATCAACTTTCGTTAATAACTATTGTATATCTACGAATCGTATCCCTAAATCACTTTACCCATATATTATATACATATTATAAATAATATTAAATGGTATTTAATATTATTTGCGTTTCGCTAAATTCCAATGATACCATTTATACATTAATCGTGTTTAGCTTTCGTGTGTAAGAACTTTATAATATATTTAATCACATTTTTAAATAAAATGTAATTTTTTTTTACTTCTAATACATTAACATAACTGTTTAGATGGGTAACATATTATTTGTGATCTGACAATTTATTGCAGAATATCATCGAATCATTTATATACCCTTGGAATTTATTCAGTCTTTATAGAAATATCTTTGGCTTTTACTACATATTTAAAAAATGAACAATTTTCATTCCAATCCAGCATTAATACTCGATATGAATAGATACCGTTGTATATTATATCCATCCTTTCAATGCCTTTTGTCATTACTAATATTAATTATTTATTTACATTTATCGGGTCTTCTGAAAACAATAAAATGACAAAACTTTTGCATATTCGATGTTGAATTGATTCAATATTATGTTTTATTGGTAATATGTTTTTTGATAAACACATAATAATGAGCTGTAATGTGTTCAACAAATAGGTACTTAAAATAAAATTAAACTAGAGCGTTAGAAAAATATTTAAATATATTTAAAAAAAATAGAATTTAAATTATTCAATTTGGATTTTGATTGGATTTATATTACTGGGCATATTTAATTTTAAATATAAATGTATTATGTGGTTAAATTTTATATTATTATTAGATTCAATATTATTTTTAGTTCAAAATAATAAATACAATTTTACAGTTTATTTTATCTAAGTAAGTACATACTGATTGACGCGTGCAGCCTGTTTTCTAAAACTATGGATTTGACATTATTATAAATTGAACAAGACGTGTTACATAATACAATTAATAATACTCAGGGTATGTCTTACGTATCTGTTCATTATTTAAATATAATTTATAATGGTGTAAATAGAAAATATCCATTGAAAAATATACTATGACTGGAACATTATCACCTAACCATAATTTATACACAAATTTATGGATATTAACACCTGTAAGTAACATCGTTATAAAATAATAAATTAATTAAAGTAGTTTAAAATACAATGCTCTTTAATAATTAAGGCAATAGTAAATTTATGCTAAGTTTTAAATTAATAAATAGTTAATAATTAAATTATTATATAAAAAAATGTATAAATAGAAAGTAAAAAAAGAGATGTTCTAAAAATATTTCGATAAAAAAATATAGCCCTTAATTTAATGTTTATTGATATTATTTTTAAACCTCTATTTTCCCAAAAATATGTCCAGAAGATTATTATACTTTCTAGAAATGTTTGAGAACATTTTGTTTTAATTGTTGTCTGTAATTTCAGAATAATTTTTTGTTAGTTTCTTATAAAATATTTATATATTATTGTCATAGGTACTTATTTTCTTCATTTTCAAATAATTTACTAAAATTTTTTGTCATCATAATTCCTAAGGTGGTAAATTACTGCAATAAAATTTCTAATGATTAAGTTTAAAATATATTATACATCATCTTGAAGGGAATCGAGTAATTTGTAATTCAATTTGTAAACATTCAAAATTTTCTGAAAATATCCAGATAATTTTTAAAACAGTGAAGTTTATTAAATTAGATTTCTCTATTGAAATATTGATATTGGTATGTGGTAATCAACTCCAATATTACAAGAACAGACAGTCGGACGTAAGAATAAATACAATCTTCTAGTATATTAGATTTCTCTGTTTCTATTTTACTAATAGCTATCAGAACATATTGTAAGTATGGTCGTCGTAAAATCAACAATCTCATTCCTAGTAAATATTATGATGAATAAAAATTGGAAATATTGATATTGGTAAATACGATAATGAATCGTAAGTATAGACGGACAGACGAATGGATACAAAAGGAATATGAGGAACCTTTACTTAATTTTTTTGTCACATTGAACTTTAAATAAATCTTATGATAATATAAATTAACATTTTTTAAACGTCACAAATATCATCATAAATTTGTCGACAAGGGCAATATAATAAAGAAAAAAAATGGCAATCCATTTTTGGGATTTTGTTGAGGTCGTTGAGAACTCAAATAATATTATAATACATAAGTTTTTTTAGAATGGCTACCTAGTGAAGAGGATACGATCATTTATCTCCAACAACCGGCATTTTTGAAAGTCGAACCTTTTATTATATATTACCTTTTGTCCGGCAATATCAGTGGCATTGGGACGAAGAAGAATCATCTCAACATTCATCTACAATATTACACTCTTAGTATCATACTATATACACTATACAGGATGATCAAAATTGTATGTAACAATAATTTTCTTATAGTTAAACTAATAAACTAAAAAAGAGAAAAATTTATTGATGTAATTGTAACTATCATATTTATAAATAAAAAGGTGAGAAAATGTGTGTACGATCTAACTACATTAAATTCGAATTTTAGAAATATAATATTTATTTTAAAAATGTTCTTTTCATTCATTTTTCTTACATATATTTTTTTTAGTTGTTATTGGATTTTTAGAATTTAGAATTCATACAATTCAAACACACTACTCCTAACTATTGTGAAAATATCTAAAACATTTCCAACGTTTTATATTAAAATTAAAATTTTTGTTTGTAATTTTTAATTTAATTTAAATTTTGCCATCTCCATTATTGACCATCTAACATTCTTTTGAATATTTAATAACTGAAAATAGTCTACACTCTGCATAAATATACTTAAAATTAATTGAAGTTTTCAAAAACCATTTTTTTTTCGATAGTGATATAAAATTTTTTTGAAATATCATAAGGATTCAATGTTCGCAAAAATAGGTTGATGTAATAGCCTCTATTGTATATTTTGCAAAGTGCTTATGCGGACGGATGTAATGCAATAATAATTACTATACAATACAATGTTATTATATGGTAAAAATCGTTAATTCAAATGTATAGCAATATTATTCAACTAAGGAAAATGAGTAGAATAATTACGACGAGTCCAATTAGTTTTAAATTAATATTTCTAATAAAACCAATATTAATAATAATATTGACAGTGCCAAATCTGAAAAATGGGACGCCAAATATTGATTATGAAAAAAAGCCTAATTGGATGCAATCACATATATATATATATCAAAAATAAAAACAATTTACGAGTACATATAGTACTAATGTAATATTATATGATCATAAATTTTTTTGGTTTGCATTTAACTAATTACTCCAAATATAATTTAATAAATAAAATATACCAATATCAACTGTAAATAATGTGTTTTTTTTTATCAAAACCGCGTTTTTTCATATAATTTGAACTAGAAAATAATTTTAGAGTCTAGGCACAGTACATTTGTACAGATCTCATAGAGAACCATGAACTACCACGGGCTAAGAAAGAAAAAAACCCTCAAAATAATCGATAATTCACACATTATCATCGATTTAGGTATATCATATTTCCCGTCCGGGAAATCTAACGTGCTCGAACAGTATGTTTAGTGTTTAATGTTTTCTATTGTGAGTGGAATAAGAAGCAAGGAATCTAATGATTATACATTGATGTTTATATTTTAGTTTTTTGTGAGAAACGTATCGATCAGAAAGAGTCGGATGGGAGCTTAACAGGTCTTATAACGGGGAATATTTTATGAATTCGGGAGAAGTAACCAAATACGTATATTACAAACAATATGTAGTAATGTTTACGTATTTTTTTGATTATATTCAGAGCCGTGCCGTGAGGGGGGGGGGGGAGTCCAAGGAGACCTGAGCCCCGGGCGCAAAAAAAATTAACAATTATTTAAATAATTGCTGCACAAAAAAAAAAAAAATGATACAGTTACGGGTAAAATGGATGGTATAATACTATTATATTATACCGATTTGTATTACGAATCAACTACTCTAGAATGTAGATTCTAGATAAACTAGATAAACACTATCAGTGTTCTTATTATATATTATATTATCTTATAGGGGAAGGTGGGTGAATGGAAGCCACCTAAGCAAGAATTACAATATCTCAATAACTATAAGTTGAAAATACTTGCTAATGGTTTTAATTTATGAAGAAATATGTATATTATTATATTATTATATATTATGTATATTATTATAGGTATAATATACATAAGTTTCAGATTTTTAAAATTAATATTAATATATTTTTTTTAATTTTAAAAAAAAAATGAAAAAAATACATGTTAATATATAAGAAATTACAATTTGACTCAAGAATTACTCAAATTTTCCTTTTTATGTTTCCTCAATAATTATGAACCTCGTTTAATGGCTAAAAAGGAAAAACAGTATAATTAATAATAATTTAATTAAATAATTATTAAGTGAAAAATGTAAATTATGGAACATTGTGTTCAGTTTTAGGTATTTAATTTAATAATATTTATTAGAATTTAAAATATATTTTATATATTAAGTTATACAATTGAATATCATGTTGATATGGAACCTCGTTTATTAAAAAATATTGGCCGCCATTACCCCATCGATTTTAGCCGGTTTCACCCTATTTGACTTAATTTTTTAATTGACATAATTTAAAACTAGATAATTTAAATGTAATATTAAAACAACATTATACCTAATATTTGCATGTTTTAGATGTCAATAAAACAAGCCGTTTAAAAAGTAATTAAAAATTCTTACCTTGAAATGATTTTTAATTTTGAAAAATTTTACATCAACATAATAATAAAAATATTGATAACATATTTTTGGGGGGAAAATTTGTGTGTATCACTTTGAAACATCTGTAATTAGGTTTTGATAACACGTCTATTTATCAATATACATAATTGTAGTATTTTATGTCATAATAATTATAGAGATATGCCATTGACCGGTATTACCTGATGACCGGTATTCACCCATCTTCCCCTACTCTTTATCGCGTCCACTCGCATTCACAGTTTGCTTGACATTGAATGAAATATATGTCATATTGTGTTTTATTTATTCAGCTTACCACGCATAGGGATTATCGAGTACAAAGTCCAAATTTGAATACATAGTTAAGTTGTTATACTGTGCCATACACCATTTTACATTATATTTTCTCTTTATTTTGGTTACACTGTTTAATATTACGGACTTTTATTTTCATTAAGCATCATTATCAACATTCAGCTATGTATGTATTAACATCCGCTTTACCGTGTATTTGCTCATCGTACGCTAAATGTCTAAACACGTTTTATAATTGAAAATTGAAGATAACCGTAACCGTAATCTGAGGTGGAACTACGAATTTAAAAACTAAATTTTTATTTATTTTTATAATTACCAGTTCTATAATAACCAAAACCATAAGTTTGTAATTTTAATATGAATAAAATATCACTATAAATTATGATATACTCGCGTGTAAAATATTTTTTATCAAATGCGATTGAGGGTGGGGAGGGGGCGATTATTTTAAACTTGCCCCGGGTAAGTTAAAATCGGAACGGCACGGCTCCGATTATATTATTATAGACGGATGTACGCATCGAATGTTCACGATCGGTTCGTCGAGTGCCAACAGGAAGCGCGCGTGTCTCGAAATAAAATACGTCCGTCGTGTCCGATACCGATAACCGAAAGTCGTGCTGATTTTCGAGCGGTCTGCAACTGGACCGCGGTCGACGCAGTTAGCGTAGGTAGTTCGTCTATTCTGTTTTAAATATTTATTTTTTTAAAAATTTATAAATTCATCGTGTTATTTCGATCACACTGCGTATGATGTATACCGTGTAATAACGGTCCGAGCATTAGTGACTGCGTGGCGTGCACAGCTCGAATATTTCAATTATTGGAGTACAGACACGTGACGAACGGTTATTGATGCTCGGGGAGGGTGGAGAGTGGGGAGGTTCACGGGCCTACACACAATGGCGGCCTTACCATATACGCGTATTTCGGTATATATAGGTTATTACTATTTTATACCGCGCTTGTGTATTCATTTTTATTGCGCTCCGGACCATTATTTAAATGTCCCGGCACCCACCCCCGCCAATCGTGGTTGTCTTCTGTCGGACGAGTTTTACGACCACTCGAGTCGGGCGACTGCACGCGGTGCGGTGGAGGACGAAATGTTTGTCACGGGGGACCGTGTGTTGACGGACGAGGAATTAATGAAAATTTTCAGCCGGACGCGGGAAAAATGCTATACATCGTATATCGTATATATGTATACATCGTGCGCAAACTATAGAACACGAGTGTTCAACAAAAATATGTGATTGTGTTTAATTTTTATTTTTCCATAGTTAGCGTTTCCCCCCGTTTTCCGTTCGTATATTATATACTCGTACATTGCGATATCATATCAGGACGCGGTTGGTTGTTTTCGATCGGCTTTTTACTTTAATTACATCGTACGTACATATCTCGGCACTCGACGTGTGTACGTTTAAAAACAAACGAAAATTCTGCCCGGACCACGATGAATATCGTTTCAAATTATTCGACGAGTTTCTACTCCACCTACTATGGGTATTACATTATATTATTTATTCTCGTCGATGGTCCGACGAATCGTCGACAGACTTCAATCTGAAAAACACGAACGAAAATTGAATTTTTATTGAAAATGTTTCTATAAGAATAAAGGGCGTAGAAAAAAGATATCCATAATCATTTTTATGGTAAATTATGATGACAATAAATAAATAGGTATAACGCAGAAACCCAATATTGTTTTTTGGTGTATGGTCACATAGTATAGCACATAAACTTTGATTTTATGTTACATATAATTATAAAAACAATTTATATTGCTTACATTATATGCATTTTTTGTAATGACTAGGTACACATTTGCAGGCATATCTTACAGCTTTTTACCAGTCTCGCCGATCATTTTTTGGCAGCACTTATATTATATTCAAGTGATTTCTTTGCGAATAACAACTTAACGACTGAAAACTTCCAAATTTTTCATTGTATCTTTGAAGTGGATTTAAAGTATTCACAAAGAAAAAAAAACACATGTTGGCCAAGAGTTGTCATTGATTCAGGGAACGCTCAAAAATATGTATTGGTAATAAAGTACACCACTTGTGTCCTCTTAATACAAACTTATAAACTTAAAAATCTGTAGAGCATAAAACTACATTATACGTACATTGATTCTGTAAAAATTAATTTTGTATAACTTGTGAGTTTTTTTCTACCTCAAAAATTAGGTAGATTTTTATTCCATACTTTTGCCTGTATTATAATATAAACGATTGTATGGTTTAATATCACTGTGTGTCTTACTGTTATAATTAGTCATTGATTTTCGTCACGTTGACTTATAGACGATGTAAATATTGAACGCAAAATCATTAATCTAACCGGACACAATACTGCAGTATATATTTTGTCAGCGTTATCGGTTAACACATATAGAAAATGGTTTTGATTGAAATTCTATCAGCTCTTGTCACGTGTAAATGTGTGTACACAGAGTATACGCATTCTACAGTTTGTATAGGTACATAAATGTTGATTTTCGACCACAATTAATGACGAATTCTCAATGCCTTTACAAATACACGATTGACAAAACTATATATGGTTATTCGTCTAAGACATTTCAAAATGACCAAAATTTCAAAATGTAATTAAAATTTTGCAACCTTCGGAGAACTATTAAATGTTTTTATATATTTTAAAAACATTATAGAAGTATAAAAATAGTAGAATATTGTGCTAGATAAAATGTATGTAAAAAAATATTTATAATACATTTTTAAAATTATAATATTTTACTAACTTGATTAATAAAGTATATTTATAAATGTATAAATAGTAACAATATTGCATATTAAAATACTATAATATTTAAATAATACATAATTGAACGTTCAGCATACTAATTTGAATTTTAATATACCTATATAAATTATTGTTGGTCCAATATTGGATATTTAAACAACATTATAAAAAATTTGATTTCAAAATACGGGTATAGGTTTACATTTTTCATAAATTAAGAAAACCTGAAAAGTAATAGTGTCTTTAAAAGATAAAAATTAATGAAAATGTCAAACTTTAAAAAAAAAATAAAAGTAATATAATTACCTCTATCTATTTCAAGCTTATATAAAAATGTTTATTAATCACCTTAACATTTTGAAATTAAAATAAAATAATTTGCATCGTTCTTTAACGCTTTGACTACTAACTGCTGTGGCGTATACGCGTCAGAGGGAAACACCACTGAAATCCTGCTATCGCGTATACTTTTTTTGCTTGTTTAGTGCTTACCGATAAAAAAAATTATAATATACAATTTACATATATGCTGTCTTCTAGTATTTTTGATGAAAACTACGATAGAAAAAAATCAACCAGCTATTTCAATTATCGAAGATGTTATAAGAATTGATTAGCCACTGATTACCAAATTTGTCGTAATAATTTATTACTGTCACGGTCTTATCAATATTTATACACTATCAATAAGCCATTTAGCCAAGTTATGTATTGTTTTTATTGAACGTATTTGTTTGTTTTTCTTTACGATTCTACTGTACCTACTAATTTAAAAATGTTCAGAACCCCTGAAATTTTAAATGTTCATTAACTTCAAACAAAAAAAAAAAAAAAGAAAGTAAAAAAGTTATGAACATTTATTTAGGCAGTGTATAGATTGGATATCAACAAAAAAAAGCATTTGCATTGACATCAACCTATTTTAGGACCACAAGAACCACAACAAAAATTCATTTTTTGGGTTAATAAGTTACTATTTATAGACCATGAAAAGCTTTGAAAGGTTCTAAACATTATAATATCTATGTGGAACTTTTACAAATAAATAACTTTTTTGGTATTAGTGTGTTTCTATTATCTTAAACTAGTCTTAATTAATTGGGTTAAATACACTAATAAATAGCACTAAACTATATGATAACATGGTAAAATCACGATACATTTTTATATATAAATAAAAATATTAAATAAGTATGTAAATCTACAATATTATAGTAGATAGTCAATGATATAAACAACAAATTTTCAGTTAACATATTATTTTAGATTATTTGTGGTTAAATACAAGAAATATATTTAAACTGAAGAACTATTAATCAACATGGCTTAGGTATATGATTTCCTACATTTTTTGAAAGGTAATGAATCGGATTGAGTAAAATTTAGGATAGTTGTGTATGATATTAATTGATCTTGATAAAGCATACTGTATGAGTTCTAAAAATCTCCCTTTCTTGTTTCAGTACAATATTGTATAGTTATCAGAGGTCATAGAAGGATTGAGATAGTGTTTGTGAATACAAGTGTTCTTTATATAATAGGTTTCATTCGTAATCATGTTATGGACAACCCAACAGAGTGTTTTGGTCGTGGCAGTCTACATACGTAAAACCAGCGACAAGACACAGTGACGAGACCTTTCTTTCTAGCTGTTAGATAAGTAAAATTTCCAATATTTAAGTGGAAACAACCCTAGAGGAATTCACCATAGACCTCTGCATAGTGATAGTGTGACAACTTGGTGCGTAGTATCACGAATGAAGATCATTGAGATTTATTTTATAAGGAAGGAAGTTATATACCTATAAATTCAAAGTGATATGTGAGCATGCTTTAGAATTATTTTGCACCAACTCTTGAAAAAATGTATCCAAGTAATAAAATCCAAAATATACATATTTTCCAAAACAAAGTGAGGTTTTATAGTATATACTGTTTTCAGACCGTACAGTTAAGATAATAGAGAGTCTAAAAGAAGTGAACGGTAGACTCAATGAGTGAGGAAAGCTCTTGAATGTAAAGGATTAAAGTAGAGGCAAAACAAAATATATAGAAAATGATTTTGGAAAAATGTTACCTGGTGTGTTCAAGAAAAATCAAGTAATAAACTTAAGTTGGGATGAAATGTATGTAGTCGAGAGGTTCAATTATTGAAAATCCGTTCTAAATAAGAATTGAGGTTTAAATAAATATATTAAATAAAGCTAGGATTAAGCTCAGATGGATGAAAAAAATATATAAAACTCAAATTAACTTAGCAATAAAGTATAGTACTCTGTATGACAAATTCTCATCTTAGAATAAATTAATTAAAATTATATCACTTATTTGTCGTGTCGTCAATAACAGCTGTTCTCGATCTAAGGAAAGGGAAAATCGTTTTGGAGCATTGAAAAGTAAAACACTTCAACGGGCCAGATATATATGGTATAAATTATTACAATCAGAACATTTTGCCAATAAAATATCTAAACTTCAAAGAAACAAACCTTTGCCAAAAACAAGCAAACAATTATGTTTGGCGCTCTTTATTAACGAATACAGACTAAAGTAGGAGAACGACTCAGGCATGCAAAAATTTCGACAGACAAGAGCATCCAATTCTACTTCCTAAAAATCATACAGTCACAAAATGAATTGCTAACTTCTTACATGTTATATACCTGTATTTGGGTGATCAAACTTTACTATCGGTCTTGAGACAAAGATATTGGTCATTAAGTGGGAGAAGTTTATGTAAAAAACCCGTGCACTCATGCGTCATCTGTTTCAAAACCAAACCAACATCTCAACAACCACGAATAGGTCAACTTCCTAATGCTAGAGTAACTTCTTCAAATTTATTTTAAAAAACTGGAATAGATTTTTGTGGTCCAGTGTATGTAAGCTAATCTCTCAACCAAAAACCATCAAAGGTAAAAAATTATTAGAGTTTTTGTTTGTATGGCAATGAAGGCATTCAGAGCTAGTTAGTGATCTGAGTACAAAGGCCTTTCTTGCTGCCATACAACGATTCACGTCCAGAAGAGATTTATGTAAGAAAATCCATTGTGACAAAGGTACTAATTTTGTAGGAATTGCAAAAACACTCAATGAAATACACAAGTTTGTTTTACAGAATTACACCAATTTCAAACATGTCAATACATACCAGATCCCATAGAATGGCAATTCATACAGCCTATCTTAACATATATGGATCGCAGTAGCGGCTCGTGTTAAGGAGCACAGGCACACATGCACCGCCTAAAAATTCAGTAAATTAGCATGTTTTTACATATTATAAAATTATTATATCTATTTATCTCTGTTTTAATAATTGTCGTGCCTGTGAATATAATTATTGTATCTAAATATTACGCACATATCACACCGTTGTATTGGTGATTGCTGCTGGTAGCGGGTCGGCCGCGGCCATAGATTACATATAGACAGATTTATATAATATACAGGTTACATTAGTGGTCTCGGCCACTGTCTCGAGTCTCGGTGCAACCGCAACGTTGCCCGTAGCGCACACTTGAAAAACGTTTGTTTGATGCGCCGTTTACACACGCGGAGTTTTATTTTATTCCCTCTCCGGCAAAAAAAATACCGTTTAAATTATATAGCATGTCGTAAAAAAACTGTTTCGAACCACCAACTATGTACATCTAACTATATTCTGTAGTTGTATGTCGTAACAACGTTTGACATTTCAGAGAAAATAACATAAAATAATATTCTTAATATATTTGTTATTAATCAGTAGTATTTTTTGGTTGTACACCACCAGATATTTCACCCATGAGCTGCTTCTGATGGATAGTCTTTGGGAGGCCAGTACAAAATCTGTCAATTATCATCTGTGTAGGATTATGAGAAACGACTGCTTGATATATGAAGAAGTCTCAACACTTTTGACTTAATCGAAGCATTTCTAAACTCCAGATCTTTGACTTTGATGTCTAATGACCACAATGATCTGAAACCATTGATTTCTACACATTTTTTGATTGGAGATTACTGGGTATAATCTATTGACCGTGACGTAAAAAACGATCCTGCGAACTACAATCAAAGATGGAAGCAAGTTCAATCTTTGTTTTTATATTTCTGGAAACTATGGTCACATAACTATCTAATAAATCTTCAACAACGGCCCATATGGCACAAACAGATACCTAACCTTGAAATGGATGACATTTTAATTATAAGAGAAACCAATATTCCACCTTCGAATTGTGTTCTGGGACGTTTCATCGAAGTATATCCAGGGTTAGATTAACTACAAGAGTAGTTACAGTAAAGACTTCAAATGGATTGTAAAATGACCAATCTTTAAATTAAGTAAATTACCTATTTGTCAAAGATTTCCTTTAGTATGTTTAGTATTATTATGGTTATGCCAGTTGGCGATCCTAGTGATAAGCAATTTATTATACTCATGTAAGTAAGGTTATAAAAATACCCGGTTTCAAACCGGCAATCGGATTTTCCCGAAAACCGGTTGAAAACCCCTCTTTTGAGAACCGAAAACCGCTTCCCAGTTTTTATTTTTAAATCTAAGATGCACACATCGGTAAACGTTAACCGAAAATTATAGTTTGGGATTTTTAATTTACCGGTAATCGTTTTATGCCATGTTGAAAGTAACAAAAAAAAAAACTGCTAACCCTTTTCTAAGGTTCAAAAAAAATCATTACTTATATATTATTGTATTATAAATATTTTTTGTTTTATTTATCATGCCTTCATTATTTTTTAAACATTAAAAATAATAAAGGAAATTTATGTAGAAAGGAAGAAGAAAATAGAAAGGCCGAAAAATAGATAGTTGAATATGATGGAGAGTGATATGAAGAAGGCGGTTGTAAGTGACGAAATCTAGTTAAGTGTTAAGTACAGAACTAGGATAAAAGATCCCAAACTGTTGAGAGAGAAGGTAAAGGTGAAGAAGAAGAGGTTATTAAAAAATAAATAATGTGTTGTATAGGGGAAACAGGCTTAATTATATACCATTTTTAAATTTGACTTTTAAAAATTTATATTATAAGCTAAACTCCAAAACATGGACAATATAATTGTTTCTATCTCATATAGATATATAGATGAACAAATTTCTAAAAAATTAATAATTTTTTAAAAATGATGTAGTATGTCATTTTACCCTAAGAGGTCTGGTTTAATGGTATACCTAAATTCATAAATTATATTTTTTTCAATTGTATATAAATATAATTTATTATTTGTTTAGTTTAATTGTTTTTTTATTATTTAAACAGATTAAAGAATCTGTAGCAATATTAATCAATAAATTTAGATCACTACACAACACAATAACACAATATTCATAAATGCTCTACCAAAATGATAATTATTTATTTTAATCAAAGATAAAGATATATTTTAACAATATTTAAACTAAATTTCTGACCATGACTGTTGTTTGGTTTTAAGACTATAATTTGATACCATTTAAAAAAAAAAAAAAATCGAAATTCAAATTTAAATAAACGTTGGTAGGTTGGTAGATATAATGTATAAATTATAACTCGTATAAAATTGCCTGATATTATAAAAATTTCTGAAGACTATTTTCTCATATAATATAAATATCAGTAGGCAAGTTTATTATATAGAACATATCTTACAATATGTTCTTAAACAATACTAAAAAAAAGTATTATTATATTTTAAAATTAATTTAATAAAATGATAAAAAAAAAATCATTATTATGAAAAACATATTTTTATTTATCAATTCCTTGATAAGATATAAATAGGTTATCAATGATTAGAATAATATTAAGGAGTCTGTCTAGTATTTGGTCATCAAATAACAATAATATTTCCAATCATAATACTGGTGTGTTAAATTATCCTCGTATATCATATTAAGCCGGTCTCCCCCTACTTATATATATATATATATATATATATATATATATATGTAAATTTAATTAGTATGCACACACGAATACGTAAATATAAATTGTAATCCTTAATATACTGTTTTGAGATACGTTCTTACATTTTAATACTTAAAATAAATATTTGTATATTTACATTTTGTAAAACAATAAATGTTTTTAATAATTTAAAACATAAAAATAGTTTACAAGATTTTTAGAAATGAATAAAACATATATATATTGTAACATAATATCTAATATTATAAAAAATAAATTCATACAACGTTGAAATTGAGATGTGTATTAATATTTAGGGTTGACCCTACTCCCCCACCAATCTGGACCAATTTCCGATTATGTATACGTATATAGATAAATCTAAAATATAGATTAAAGTGTATTTCTTATTATTTACCCGTGTTAAATAATATAACATTTAGGTCAGAGAGAATATCAAGTTAATACCTAATTCTCAAGACAAATCCTAATCCAAATAGTTAAAATGTACAACATTACAATTAAGGCCACTATAATAACTATAAATTAGCCAATTTAAACCTAATTTAATTTGTACTTGTACAATTGTTTGTTTGTCTTTGTTCCACTAGATACAGTTTTCACGTTTTTAACGGACGTTAAAACAAAGTTTTTTTTACGGTTAAACTATTCAATTAGTACTGCAAAGAATACACGAGAGATTGTATACAAGAAAAGAATATCGATTTTTATTCGATTAAAAAGAATTTGATTAGTTTTTTTTTTTTTTAAATATATATATATATATATAGAATATTCGTATTTCTTTCACAGTCTGTAAACCAACTTGCTCTGTAAGATTTCCAATGAGTTTGAATAATTTACAGAACATCGTATTGATTTCTAGAAACTTTTACAGCGTTTATAACACATTTCACGTATCAGTGAATTGTTATACTGGCTTTATGACTTCCGGATAGTTTGTTTTAATACGGAATTAAAATATAAAACAATGTATCGGCCTATTTCCTGGTGCATATTGTGTCTTTCATATACACATTTTATGACGATACACATTTTGTTTTTTTCATCTCCGGTGCTGTGTCCAATATTACTTCTAGTTCGTTAAAGGTTCAGTGTTCAACGGAGTGTATTATGTTTATATATTTTTGCTTTCGGTCTGTGATTTTTTTTTTTTTAAATCCACAAAGATGATTACAATACTATATACATACAAAAAAAAAAAAATTAAAATTAAAAAGAAAAACCGTTTTGATAAATATATTTTAATCGTAATAATGACAATTTTAATGGCGTTTTCAGGATGGGCGATAGGAAACGATGAACGTAATTGGAAGTATCGGCTATCTATTTACTATGTTAAGCAATTCGACACAGGAGCATATACGTGTACAACTTCGCGTGGCATTAACAACACTATTATGCTGCGTGTATCAGGTAAGCCAACGAACAACCTAAATAATAAATACATTTTGCCGCGTGTGTTTAATTAGTTTAAAAAATTATAATTTCTTAGTATTATGCTTAACAAGTATTCGAAATATTTCCTAAAAATAACTGAAATATAATATTTTAAATATCCGATGTTACGGATGCATGATGTATATATTTGTGAATTTTATTGAAAAAATGGCTTAGAGAAATTAAAGAGAACAATTCATTCAAAAATAATTGCATTATTTTTATTGTAAAAAATTATACAATTTAATAAAGTTAATTATAACAAAGTGATGTACTAAGGACAACAAAACAATAACTAATAGTCATAACT
This sequence comes from Pemphigus obesinymphae, assembly GCA_025469235.1. Classification (NCBI taxonomy): domain Eukaryota; kingdom Metazoa; phylum Arthropoda; class Insecta; order Hemiptera; family Aphididae; genus Pemphigus; species Pemphigus obesinymphae. The sequence continues at coordinate 98,872 of JAIPRL010000580.1, forward strand.
CAAATTTCGTTATTGTGTTCCTAATAATAATTAATAATATACTTATGTAATTCTCAAAATCATTAATATTATTAATGTAATAATCCAAATAAGCATTATATTTCATTATAGCTAATAAACAAAAAAAAAAACAAAAACATAATTTTAATCATGTTTTACATAAAATTATACAAATACTTTATTTTTAATCTAAAATTCAAATTTTAAAACATTATTAGCCGTTTTTGTTCATGTTTCTTATGTTAGCCAAAACGTATTACTTGTATTTCCGGAAATAGTATAATTTGTCCTAATATAAGCCGGTAACTTGTTGATGAAATGTAAACACTAAATATCGGTAATTTATTATACCCCAGTATCACTACAGTCTACATTAAATCATAGCATAAAAAATTTGAATCGTCAATATCTGGTAACTGAATGACCTTAGATAAAACGTTTATTTTTTATTTTATTTTTTTAATAAATAAAAAAATTTACATTTAGAAAATTCATAAATAAACTATTTTATGACATCAAAGACATTGATAGTAATAATTATTGTGCAAAAACAGATGGTTACAAAATTAAAATAGTGCATTTCGGAAAATATTGTATGGATTATATAGACAATATTCATCTATTGTTCGGGATATCTAGTCAAATCATAAAATCGGGTTTTGTAATTTCGCAAGTTATAAGATGATTTATTAATATAATGATTTATATTTATAATTAACTAAACAGAAATTGTATACAAACATTGATAATCATACGGACATAGTTAGTACATTATAAAAGGTTTTTAATCTTTATAAAATAAAATATTGAAGTTGGCAATTGAACAGTTCACAATGTAATATAATAATTTTAAAATAAAATCTCTAAACAGATATATTATTACTATATAAGTTTCAACTTTTGCCTAGAGCATCATTGTTACATAGAAAATCTACTTTTCTTATTTTTTAAGACGAAACGTATGGACGGTTCATAGTTTACCTACTCGTGGGATTAAAAGTTAGTGATAAATGAATTTCACGACCTATGAGGATATTTTAATATTATACTTACAAGACACGCATAATAAGAAGTTACTCTAAACGAAAAAGTATCAAAATATTTATATTTAAAGGGGGCTACATTAAATATAATTTGATCGGCCTGACCATCGCGTCGCCCTGACCAAATCAGATGGTTGGGTGGCCCGGCCACCTGACATTACCCGACACATCCGTCATGATTGTAGTCGGATAACATATTATCTACACACGACCTGACTATCGGGCAAAGCAAATCATATCACCTGTAGCTCACTTAACTTTTATTCTAAAATATTTTACAGATAACAATATATTTATTTTATATTAAAAAAATATAGAAGTGAAACAATATATACTACTATATTACATATAATATTCTTTATAAGTTATTCCGTAGATAGTGTATCAGTTAAGTAGAATTAATGTATTAAGTTTTCAAGAGTAACCGTAGGAAAAAATAACCGTCTTGAAAAGGATAAAAACGTATAACGATGAATAAGAATCATCCCGATAACTTCCAAATAAATCTTTTTTTTTTGTAAATCTTTCCTGATATGAATACTTTATTATATAAAAAAAAACAACACAGTATATTTACCTGATGATTTTCCTGGTAAAATTATGCTATCTACAATGGAATACCTAATTTACATGATCGTACAAAATTCAAATCTTTATACCAGATAAAAGTTCCGAAGTGTTTTTATTTTATAATCTCAATATTATATTGTACGTTTTGAAGTTTTTTCATGATAAGAATCTATTATTTTTGCATAATACTGTATTTAATAATTTAATATTCGTAACTATAATATTATACGCACTTACTAACAAATTTTAATAAACTGTACTTTACTCAGAATATTTTTTCGAATATAATAATTTTGCTTTCAAATTTAATATAATAATTTAACTCTACGCTAGGATCAAAGGACGATACACCACCTTCCACTGTTCCATAACCTTCTCTTGATCGATATTTTCTTTTTTTTAATTACACATATTTTCACTACCTACCTACTATCACTTAATTTTAAATGCACCTTTTCTTAACTAAAAAAAAAAATCATTACCTCTGTCCACCGGTATTTTTATGTCCATATTATAGTCGAAATATAGGCAGTTTTATTATTTTTGGATTACAGATAATATAATAATTGTTAGTTCTACGAAATACTAAATTTTTTTCACTAATTTAATTTTATTCACTGTATAGTATTGATGCCTTTGATGTGTATATTTATAGCTTAATCTCACATAATGCCACTGCAAACATATAAGAGAGGACCAACTCTATTTCTCTATATTACTATATTTTATTTTGACATTACTTTATCATTTGACATAGTTTATATATTACGTACTAGCTATTTATAAATATAATGTATATAAGAATCTTTTTAGTCAATATATACGACACATAATGTTATTGAAAATTTACACTTTAACCATCCTCCATATTATATAGGCAATTGAAAAGTAATTTACTTGAAACAAAAAATGTTACTTTATAGTAAATTTACATATGCAACTAATTTAAATACTATAAAAATGTATATTTATTGTTTCTAATATTTTATGCTATGTACTGTTGGAAAAATAGGAAGTGCGAATGGTAGTTAATCTATGAGATATACACGGGGTAATACAACTTTATTATTATTCTATGCAATATTATACAACACATTGTACGTGTTATGCTTCATAATACATTTTTACTAGTGAAATTTAAATTAATTTAAATAATTTGATTAGCTAAAAGAACAAAAATGTCATAAAGTTTATTAAAATATAATTGAATGAATGTGCCGTAAAAGATGACCAATGTCATAAAATTATGAAATTTTTTTTTTTACGGAATATGATACAATGTGATATTGTATAAAAATGTATGTGGTTTATAATTCTAAAAATAGCTGATGGAGCACGGAGATTAGAAAAAACAAAAATAGGGAAGGCAAAGTGGATATATTTTCAAATCCCATTATCACTGTGTTTTGTAATTTTTCATTATTAGTGTTTTAGATTTTAGAAAAACGTATTATATTATTCCAGTTGATTTCCATTACTCGGTTTAGCCGCATATTTTTTTTTTGTGTTCATGTAAAATTTAGAAAATATAGACTATCCTTGCAGACAATCATTCACTATCATTTTATTTGTCTTTAATTAGTATTTATTGGGTTTATTCATCGAAATGTATAATTTAAATGCACAATACTTTTAATTATTCTGCAAAATAGTTTATATAATCCATAAATACTGAAGAAGTATACACAATTATAACGCAGTTTTTATTCATGTATAATATTTGGGTAATTCTCCCTGAAATAAGTCCCAGCTGAAATGGAGAGAAATTAAATCTACGAATATAAATTACTGTCCCGCTATATTACATACATTATATTATAATATATAGGTATATACTCGGAATACACAAAATTATATATTATGTACATCCATGAAGATTATATAAAATATACGTTTTTAATATTTCTGTTTAATATACATTAAATTACTTAAGGAAAATAAATGTATTATTGAAAATCAAATATTTTATGTCAATATAAATATACTTTGAACATTTTTAAATATATATAACCAAAATATATTTATAGATTCCTTTGATACTATTTACATAAGCTAAATAAATACAAAACATAAGCAAATAAGCGAAATAATTATAAATAATTAACATTAGTAACTTTAATTTTATATGGAATTTGAATAGAAACATAAACATGAAGATACAGCTGAAATATAAATGTACAAACATATAAATAATAAATATACATGTATAAATTATAACTATAAAATAAATAGGTACATAATTAATAATTAAAAATACATAAATACAAATTGTTTAGTAAATGTAGTGCTATTTATACATTATTATTATTTCATGTCCTTCCTGGTATAATTAAGTTCTAAAAAAATTGGCCAGTAGTGGGTTGAAGTATGATTCGCTGTATAGAATACTGTTGTTTAATATTGTATTTTAAAATAATGATAAATAAATTGTCCTGATAACCATTTGTGTAAAAAAAATATTTGAAAATATATTAATGACTCATAAATAAAACATATTATAATAGTAATATCTTCTGTGATAATTGTAAAATTAAAAATAACCTTTCAGATTATATTTATCACCAAAAAAATAATTCATACATAGAGATTAAATCACGTCTTCTAATCGATAAATTGTTATCAGTAAAATTAAAATTAAAAATTTTCTAAAACTCTCTGCATAAAATTTAAAATGCACAATAATATGTTAAGTACCTATATTATATATATACAATATACATCTATTGTAATATATTAAACTTTATATATTTTTTCACAATAGTATTTATAATAATTGTAACTCTATTCTCATTGAGAAATTATAAATGTCAACTCACATCTATAATACAAATGTTTATATATAATTTTAAATTCTTATAAATTTGTAACTAATTTACTTTAAACATATTTCAATAGACACTCATTGTAAACCAGTGCCCAGTATGGATCTCAATCCACATCTAAACTACAGAGCAAGTGGGCATAGGCTTGGACAGACTACATATTTCAACTGTCCACCAGGATTTTTGTTAAAAGGTCCTGCGAATATCACATGTCTTCCTTCAGGTTAGTAAATTTTTACTATTATTAAATATTATACTATTTAGAATTTTTCCTAAAAACGTAATTAACTTTTGTTGTACATTGTAATTTGTTTTACGTTAGTATCTCTCAATATATTATTAAACGATTTATATAAATAATTACTTAAAATCATTCAAATATATCATCATAAAAATAATTGAAATTAAAGTTATTCAAAATATAAACCTTCTATTTTAATTAATTGTTTGAATATAGAAAAATTTAATCAATTATAATTATTATATATATAATCTTGTATACCAAATAACTCTATGATATAATGGGTTTTTCATGTTAAATTATTAACTACTTACGATACCATCCTATTATCATCAAATTTTATTAGATAAAAACAATAATTGAAATTTTAATAAAAATAAAAAAATAATAAAAATTAAATATGTGTTTCATTTGGATTTTTAATTGATTGAATATTGCTTTAGTAAGTAATAAAGGTGTATTTAACGATATTTCATGGAAGAGATGAAATAATTTGCTATCATAAAACGATGGGGGGACGTTACCATCATTTATAAACATACTATATTATGTATATTATGTGCAACAAAAGATAACATTTAATATCAAATAATAATAATGTGAAAATTGATTTCTTATTTCACCAATCTTGAACAAAATGTTTCACGATGAATCAATAAAAATGCCAAGTCCTTTCTATACAGTATATGTAAAATGAAAATTCGAAATACCCATCTAATAATCTAACCCAACCTAATCACATGGGCCACATGGGTGGCACATGCTATATGCCATCAGTTGTGTATATTTAAAATAAATAAAAAAATAAAAAATATATAATCTAACAAATCATAAACAGTGATTTAAGACAGATTTTGTCTCAATCAAATCAATATGTGGTGCGTTGGTGCTATATTGAAGTTTATTATATATATTATAATTATTGATCTATCAAATTCTAACCACAATTTAAATATATATCCAAAAGAACTATTTAAATATTATTAGATAGATTTGATATTGTTTAAAATGTTTTAAAAAAATATTGTGATTCCAAATGTGAAATTTGCATTACGAAATTAAACTTTGAAAAATCTAAAAAAAGAATCTAATAAAATCTAAAAATGTATAAGAAGTGTGTTTAAACAAAATCAAAAACAAAACCTGATCTACAAAAGTACTCAATGAAATACACAAGTCTGTTTTACAAAATTACCGCAATTTTAAACATGTTAACATACCAGATCCCATAGAATAGCAATACGTACCACCTTTCTCACCGCATATGGATGATCTCTGGGAGGCCAGTATAAAATCTGTCGATTATCACCTATACAAGATTATGAGAAACGACTGCTTGACATATGAAGAAGTCTCAACATTTTTGTCTCAAATCGAAGCATGCCTAAACTCCAAGCCTTTAACTCTGATGTCTAATGACCTAAATGATCTGAAACCATTGACGAACCATTGTGAAGTTTGCATTATGAAATTGAACGTTGAAAAATGTAAAAGAACAATCTATTAAAATCTAACAATATATCACAAGTGTGTTTAAACATTATCATATATATTTTTGAAAAGTTTTAATTTAAAGAAATGTTGACATTCTTTTTCTTTATCAGAAAATATCAAGAGTTATTTTTGAAAGTTAAAGCACTTATATGTTATAATTGTACTAACGCCTTCAATTATAATATGATTTTAATAGTTTGATATTAAAAGGTCTTCTTTATAACCTTCTCATATCGTATAATTTAAACATGCTAATTTGTTCCCGGATTAATTAGTTTTGTTGTTACAGAAGTTCTAAAAGTTCACTAAAATCCAGTATTGAAACCTTATTTTCTTATTCATGTTTAATAGTGTACACCAAAAAAGTTAATATTCGTAGATGGAATATTAAAATATGATATTCACTTTTAAATAAAAATATATCAGATATACTAAAAAAGTAATTAATATTCATATTAAAATTAATATCAACTTCAACTTTTACAATTTTTGAAAACTTAAGACATTCTTATTCCAATCATATTACACATTTCTACTTATATTCAAATGAGATAACTTTTTTCGAATGTTTAAAGTTTGTATAACGGTCTAATACTGATACATATTTACGAGGAAAATGAATCAATGAATCATATACCTCTGGGCAGTACTTTTAAGATAGCGTGAAATTGTAGATAGGGCTAAGTATTTTTATATAACTATAGAGATATAAAATGTCTGACAACCACTAAAATTGCTCAGTAGTATAAAAATTAAACTATGATAGTTATTATTAAATGTTTTAAGATTTGCTAAAAATAATATATATTTATATATTTGCATCATTAGATATATCTTACAATATACAGTTACTACATAATGGAAATGGTTCCAGGAGGATACCTCCTAAAACACGTTCTAGGGCCAGAGGTTTATGTTAAAATAGTTTTACTTATTAATATAATTTTTATTTTAAATATGAACGAGGAATTAATAAATCGTTTCAATATATATATCATACATATGATATTATATACAGATACATATATTATACATATTATACTAATTTTGTAAACTTAATGGTGGTATGTCAAATGTATTGTATACATTTATCAAACATTTTTCATTTCTTTTTTTAACCGCATAAAAAAAACCCTTATTTAAATGGTCTTTGCACCCTAAAAATGGTAGTGAAATTGTAATTTCGCGATTATTAATTGAAAGTGATTAGCAGTTCTAAAACTTTAGGGAAAAAAATTATCTTTTTCCCGAGCATAATGGTCAGTAATTAAGCCGACGGACATCTTTAGATTAACGTGGGTCCAAAAATCTGAAAGAACAAAAAAAAATGCAACAGAGAAAAAACCGTTTCAAATTAAATAAGATTTTATCTTATTCGCAGTATCAATTACTAGACAGAAACATTGGACAACGTATATCGTTTTATCTGATAGGCTATGAACCTACCAGTCCTTATAGTATTGTTGTCCTCTAACGTTACGTAATTAAAACAATTAATCCATTTCCAGTTCATGTAATTACTAATTTTAATGCTATGAGAATATAAAAAAATATATTTTTACGCTTTTATAACTATGCACTTACTTTTATTTAACATTCATAAAGACGAATTTTAAAAATTAAATTAAAACGATATTTTTTTATTCTTTTGTTGAAAATATATTTTATTTTTTTGTCACTAGAATTCAGAGGAATTAATATAAACCTGTATAGTGTATTGTTTCGAAAATATATTATTCTTTGAATGATCACTTCAGTTGTAATCATTTTTTTTTTTTTTTTTTTGAAGTTGTAAATATAACGGGGTTAAAATCAACGTTAGAGTTAATATTATTTAAACACATTATAAGTATAAAATAGAATCATAATATAAAAATAATTTTTTATGTAACAGATTTTATGTATATTATAGAAATTCAATTATATATGCATACAATTGTATTTGGGCTAGGATCGTAAAAATGTTCATTTCTTGTATATTTTATTTAATGGTTTATTTTTGGTTTAATTTCACAAATTTACAAAGAATGTTAAAAATGTACATTACATTATTTAGTATTTTCAAATTATGTAATTGTTGTTCACATCAAATATCAATAAATTTTTCGTTCACTAAATATATTCGGTTCTAAAAGTATTAAATCAAATTAAATAAATGTGCACAAAATCTGTAAACTCCAATCAACTATGATCGGAAACGGCGATACCACCATAAATTGCATACTATTATATCGCTAATCAGAGAATTAAAGTGTTGAAAACCGAATTTCCCGCTTGCTTTTCTGAACCGCCTACCCGGAAGGGAGTATAAGACATTTCATTATGAATGTATTACGATCGTATATAATTTACTCCGTGAAACGTTTTCCGATTTCTTCCCCATCATTTCTCGTTGTTTCAAACCAAAAATCACACGTAAAGGCGACCCGTTTTCAGTGTAACCATCACGCGGCCATTAACAAATTATTTATTTACAATCAGTTGGGAAACGTAAGAAATTAACTGGAGACATGCCCGTTGAAGTTGGATACTCACTAGAAACTTTCCGAAACAACAAGTTTCAGTCGCCTTGGATACGCACGCGCGCGACTCAGTCGGCTTTTTTTTCGAGGCTGCCACATTATGATATACTTTCGAATTGCCCTATTCTCTGTTCGCGTGTTCGGATTTCATTAATTTCAATAGCGTTCTGGCCCGGATCCCTTATATTACCTCTTTTGGATCGGTAATAGCTATGGCGGCCACAGAGCCTTTAGCCTTTACTGAACGTAAATGAAATTAATCCTCTCCTCTTTTTCACATCGCTCTTAACGTTTTATTAATGATCGGGACACACCATGTTGGTGAAAGAGTCCATTATTCACGAGTAAATGCTAACTATTTTTTTCCATTCAACGCCCCCTATCATGTAGGTATATATATATATATATATATATATGTACATTATGATGTATGGACATGTCCCGGGCTTTGGACATATATTTTGCCTGAATCGTACACTATGTGTTATACATTATAAAGGTCATATAAACAATTATGAGGAAAAGTATAAAATATTTGATTAAATCGTTGTATAGCCAATGGTAGATCCAGAAAAAATGATCTTAATGAATCTAATACATGATAAAACACTTATGAAGCGAATAGCTTATACGGTTCTACAAGGTTTTTTTTATTGTATAAATAGGTAGGCATATGGTATTAGGTGAGAAATGTGGTAAATATGGTATACAATATTATATAACAGTGGGAAAGTAGATACTATATAATAATAATTATAATATCAGTCGTATATATAGCATTAAACGAAAATAGCCAAATACTTATGCAATATACATTTTTAAAATGAAAAATACAGACACCCTTTTTTTAAACATCACCAAAAAATACTGTTACAAATATACACTATACATTATTATTTCAATATTTTAATATAATTGAATACAATAAAAAAAAAAGTGCATTACAAGATGTATGCAAAAGTATATGCATACGTATACTTTAAAAATCTATGAATAAAAAGTAAAATTACAATTTGTAAATTTTTTGTGTAGCCATACATTTCTACTACCTATTCACATAGTAGAATATTCGTTTAATTGACTTTTGGCGAATATCTATTAGTGTGTACGAGACATACCGCGAATACCAGACATTTTTCATTTTTTTTTTTTGTTTAACCTGCCTACACGATCAGATTTTTGTATAATGCACGAGCAAACGCACGTGCAAAACAGTCGCACGTCCATTTTAAGTCTATATTGTGAGAGTTGTTTTGCGCAACATCTCGTTTATTTTTTAATCACGGAGAGTATACTGTTCCGAACGTTATTTAAAAAAAAAAAAAATGTAGTTTTGTAATTACTCATTGTCTCTTTTTAAGTAATGACGGTTTTAGGATTTAGCGACGAATGCATACAATATGACGCGTAGAAACGAACATACATTATCGTGCGTTGCGTAGGTACAACGGTGGCACGTGTATAATATAGTTTCGGAGATAAGACTGCCGAAATTATATTGTTTGTTATTAAATCGAAATGTCGTCGTATGGAAATGACCATCGAACAAGTGGTTGATTTCAAACGTTTGTTATTTAAATACCACCGTCGGCCGGCGCTCTATAAATAACGTTTGCAATTATACGAGGTCTTTGCATAATTACAATCGAAAACAACCGTTACAACTATATACATATATATATATATACGGCACGCCGAGGGGGTAGAGGAGATTGAATAACCGGAACGGCCGTGCTGGTATACACTACTGTTGCCGAACACACGGGCGGATGGTGGCATATATATATAATATAATATATACAGAGGGGTGTGAGTGGCACAGGGTCGACGGGGTGCGTGGTGAGGTTAACTTTGGGGTGTATATATAATAACACTTTGAGATAGCCGTTAATATTTATTGGTTCGGAACGGAATCGATTTCCCAGTTTTGCCCGAAAAGGAACACCGCGTAACCGTTTAAACGCCTCCACATGGCGGAGGCGGTTTGGTGCCGCCGCGTTTAAGCAAACATGTGTGCCGGCACAAAGTTTACTCGGTTTTCCGCGATCGGCGCGTCTATGTTTATTTATTTATTTTATTTTATTTAACGAGCAAAAGAGTGTGCGCGGAGTTGCTTATAGCATGCGTTCGACTCGAGAATAATACATATAACGAAAAATATAATACACAACATTTGCGTATATTATGTGAAAAATGTATTATGCGAAATTTAAATATGAATACCGGAGCTTCTTGATCAAAACTATCGGGTTTATTACAAGCTGGAAGCGTACGACGCGTTTAGGTCGGTTAAAACTAATAAAGACCGTGTGTGGAATGATCCATAAAAGGCCATCTTAGACCTGGAGGAAAAACAGTCGGAACCAATCAACCTATTTCTTCGAGGATTTTTGGACGAGTGATATTACCGTTTAAAATTTCAAGAATAAATGACGCATCGTTAAATTTACGTCTGGGAGAAAGTGAGCGTATGCCTAATTTCAAAGCAAGTTCTTTTAAAGGATCCTAAACTCATAAGATACGCATCTTAAGATGTAGGATTGTATGTTATTTAAACGGTTTATATGACCAAGCTGAGAAGGATTCCACATGATAGACCCATATTCTAGATCCGAACGTACCAGAGAACAATATCGAGTTTTTAAACATATTTGTAAAATCCCAGCAATGACGTCTTTTAAACCCTAACATGCGCATCGCTTTATTATAAATAAATTAAATATGTTCAATATATGAGTGTAGTGATTTTCTGTGGCATTAAAATACGTATCCAAACAAACGTTCTCAGATGTACGCAGCTCAATACGTCTAGAGATGTCTTACACGACCATATACTATCGTTTTTACCCCGTGTAACATCTCGTAAAATATGCAGTTTATTTGAGCACGATTTGTAATGTCTTTATAAAACGATAATAACGAACGACGATGGTTTTTATTGACTTCGCCGCGTTTTGGTACTATAACCGCGTGCGTTTATATTTTATGCGCGTTACAGTAAATTGTCGTTCTTGTGTACACCTGTATCTACGCAAAAACAACGGTAATATCACGCATTGATGGTAAATAAGCACAGAGAATTATTCTTTATTGTTCCATGATGGGATCACGACTTTCGTCGGCTGTTGGGAATAATCATATCTCTATTATGTTACCGAGAAATCTCGGAAAATGTTCAAAATAAAAATAAAATACATCCCAGATAATAATTAGAACATATTATATAAATATAATAGATAATATTATCTCGTAACTCGTTTTAAACCATATTTCCATAAAAACATTTCAGACATGTGTAAAATGTATGTTCAATACATTTAAAATAACACGATTTGAATATATTGTGATATTAGGTATGTTATGAAAAACATTGAGAAAATATGTGTATTTAAATATGTCAATTAGGTGTTTTATTCACGTTATAAACAAAAATAAATATGAATAGAAATTAAAACCCACTTCCCCACTGTTTTGCCCTTTCGGTCAATCGAATTTCTTTCTTAGTAGGCGTCTATGTCATTAAAGCAATATTTTCTTGAACGTTGAAGATTTTTTTATGTACAGATTTATGGCCAAAACATCTCAGTTGGTAAGTAAATACCTGTAATTCGTATTAATTTGTATGAATGATAAAATAGGGGTCTCTAACACGTGTATGACGTGATATTCTGAGGTAACGCGTTTGATATTTTTATTTTAGTCATGAATGAACTTTAATAACAAATATAAATAATAGATCAAATAAACTAACTATTCTGAGAATATTTTTTTATTAATAAACTATCATTTTTAAATGTATTGTAAAAGAGGAGAATAATATACAAAATCAAAATTTAATAGTCTATACTATATCAGTGGTTTATATTTACAATGTTTAATTTTATTTTCAATACATATATAGGTATATAGTTCTTTTCCCCATTCGACACTAACATTGTCTCGGGAAGCACGTGCGTAGTACTGTCGAAACATGAATATATAAAATTTATAATATCATTTAACGTAATTATACAATATACAATTATAACTAAAATATATTACATTATCTTTTAAAAAAAAATATTAGCTATAGTATTATATTAGTATTATAAATTATTTTATTCAAATTATTATCGGGGAATAAAATAACTGAAAATATGTAAATTATGTACCAAGTTAACTTATTACGTTTTTGTTTAAAACAATTTAAAGTACCAGTAACTTTAAATTATTTACTACGTTTTAGTATTTTAAAAATTATAATGGCTTTCCTAAAACTTTCTTTTTATTTTAATATATTATGCATGATCTTTTATAATCAACAAAATAAGAGTTTTAAAATAGCTATAGCTATATATATATATATATATATATATAAATCAATTATATATAAAAAAAAATATTACTTACCTTCAAAAAACAGTTTTGGAAACATCTATAGCATAGCATATTTAATAGTTAAGGTTAAATGATTTAACTGATTATTCTTAACGATATATAAAGAAAAGGTGCGTAATAATAATTGAAATATAGTAAATCGAATTGAAGATAAATTAAATTCATTAGAACTAAAAGAAGTTTTTACAGGTGTATAGATTATAATACTTCAAATATTGAATGATATGAAAGAAAGCCCTTATTTATTATAATAATAATTATTACTTATCATAATTTTCAAAAACACTACTATTTTAGATTATGAGCGGAGTTTGAAGAGAGTTTAATAATGATGTTTATTTTTTTCGCCTTCTGTTCTGAAAACAACTTTTTCATGAGAAAACTTAATCCAATCGAAACGAGTACCTATAAAAATTTGATAAAATTAGTACATTGAAAAGGTAATTTTTCGGGTTTTCGACTTTGTCGATAAACGCATAAGAAAAAAACAACTGAAAATGACGTAAAAACGATAAAAACATGATTCTACCTAAATATCTTTCTTCAAAGATCCTAGAATAATGATTCCCAAATATATATAAATTTATACCAAATAAGTAAACGGGTGACTATATAATTTACGGTGATAAATAGTTTTTGCAATATTTTTGATTTAAAATAATAATAATAGATTCCAGGTCTGTAGGTCTAAAAGTGGTAATTTTGTGTTTTAAAATTTTAAAATTGGACACAAAGTTAAAATTATGTTATTCTAATTATATTTTAATATTTTTAATTTTATGTTTATAGCTTCTTAATTTTTTTCTTCAACATTTATCATTTTGGTATAACATTTTTATAGAGCATGTACGTCATTTTACTATTATACCTAATATATGTATTATGTATGTTATTTTCATTTAATTATTTTATTGTTGACTGTAATATAATAATAAACAATTATCTACATTATACACCGAATCTGCTCAGATAGTTTTATTAAAAGAAATTATATACATCGTTGCTTTCATATTCAATATTGCTACTACCAGTATCATATCCATCGAATGAAGTGCTCTCATCCTCTACTTTCTCAGTTTTTGTAATATCTAAACTCATTGTGCAAAATGAAAATTACTTTTCACTCAGTTAATTTTTTTATATCTGAAGTTTAAGTATATCTTATATAAAATAATAATAAAAATCCATTATTAACATTTACTTTTACAACTTTTTATGTTTTTTCATGTTAAATTATTAGAAAATTACGAACACTTAAATATTGATTCAACTAAATCTCTTGGTTTATATTCTCGACATAATATATGTATAATTCCATTCTAATTTTTAAGCATATATCAATTTAATTTTTCAGACAGGATATTATTATTTAGTACATTTTTTTTTTAACCGGGCATTGTTCTTCAAATATATTTTTTTAAAACTACTTTAGTTTTCTCAACCTCAGTACACATAATAATATGTATAAAGGATACCATTTATAAGATATTTCATACTTATACATATTTAATGAATTGACCTAAATAAATCTAATAATAATTAATAAATGGTTAAATATTTCGTGTTATTTAAATATTTTATATAAATTAACTTATCTTTTCCCAAAATAACTATAGTCAATAGATACATAAAATTGTATATACATAGCCTAAAACCCTTTAGAATCATGTGTGAAATTCCTTAATATTTCTGGAATATCCATATAATAATATATCAAAACCAGTAAATATAACCTATATTGTTTTATTTTGTATTTAATTTTTGTTAGATGAAATAGAATTTTCATTTTTATTTGAAAATGTATTCCCTAATATATCAACAATAATAAGGTCTTTAAAAATCCTAAAATAGTTAAATTATTCGTGATTTTGTGCGAGTTGATGTTTATTTTGATGTAGATCTTTTTGGTAGTAACTAAAGTTTTATTAGCTGGAAGGCTTAAAGAAAAACGACTAAATTGTAGCAAGAAATTTTTATAAATGGAAAATAGAGAACAAAATTGTCGTGACTAATATATTACTAAAATAATATATATGGAGACGTTATGTAATTTTTTTTATACAACAAAAGTAGTTTTAAAGAATGCAATGGTTTTTCATTACGTTCAATTAATATGATATATTCACTACCAGTATACTACCCAAATAGCGAAGTGCTTAGCTACCCCCTACTTGCCACTTTTTTATTTTTTTGTATTATGAATATGTAGTCAGTTATTAATTATAATTTTAATTAAATATGAATTCGAAGAAGTGTGATAAAATAAAGTAAAGATTAAAATGATAAAAATACATGAATTTATATTTTGAATAAAGGGTAATTTTAAAATTCAAATTAAAGTACTTATTTAAAATACGTATAATATTAGAGGGAAGTAGGAGTAAAGGTTCGAGTAATATTTGAAAATGTAAGAAAACCGACGCTTATCAGTGGTAAGAATATGTTTATAAAAACTATTAAAAAAAGTACTTTAATTGATTTTATAATTAAAATATCAATTATAAAATCGATAGATGGTAATATTTTGGCATGAATTTTGTTTTGATTTTCTTAATTTACCATTTTAATTCATATTATTAGAGTTGTTATTAAATGATCATTTTTACTTTTTATAAACCACAATAACTTTTTTTTTGTTTAGTGAATTTAAAAAGACAGAAACGAGATTCAATTCATAATATATTCAATTCATATAAATTTCTATGGATATTATTACAGGTATATACAGGTATATTATTCTAAAATTACTTTAGAACTAGTTTAAAGAGTTTTGCGTAAAAACGGTCTTTTGAAGAAGTATCGTGATTAGACAACAATAAAAATTTA
>JAIPRL010000580.1:114866-127698 GCA_025469235.1 Pemphigus obesinymphae
TATGAATTACCAATTGTGAACACATATTTTAGGAACAATATAGGTTAATGGTTATTGATATTTTGTGGAAGTAATAGAGGGTGCACAAAATAAAAAATAGATAAGGAGCTGAGGATTAGGTGATGGAACTAACGGGTGAAAATAAAAAAGAATTTACAAAAAAGCTGATTCACACAAGGGTGTAGAACAAGAAAGGAAATACAAACGGAAAGTGGGAAAAGGTATTTATTTTCATTGTTAAAAACATAGTCTTTTTATACTTTAAATCCATCTCTGTCCAATTACTACTGTATAATCCAATATTCAACGTAGATTTCTATTTAAAGTAAATAAATAAATAAATAACAAACAGTTAATAATTAGAAAATATATATTAATATATATATAATAATTTTAATAAGATAAATCTACAGTTTTACATCCTCTTATTTCCCAATCTCTAACATGCTCAGGTTTGCGCCTTTACACCAAACATTTCTGAAGCCCATGGATTGTTTTTTTCTTCCCTTAGCCACCGTGTACTGGAATTCTTCTTTTACCCCAAACTATTTATTCAACTCCTCATATTTCCTCAATTCAGCTTTACTCACTACACTTTATGCTGCTTTAGATAAACTTTTATACTCTCCCCAATCCTCCCTCTCTGTTTTTCTGCCATTTTTTGAACTATATTTTTTTCTTTGATATTATCTCCTGTACTTCTTTTGCCCACCATCATGTTTGCTTATCCTATGGCATATTACCTCTACTCACCTCCACAACATTTTAGCAACTTTCTTAATACCCTCTGCTACCTTTTCCCACATTTCGTTTATATTCCCTTTCATGTTCCACATCCCTGTCCCAATTAGCTTTCTTATAAATACATTTTCATTTTCACCTGTTAGCTTCCACCAACTAATCCTCGATTCCTTAACTATATTTTTCTTTTTGTACACCCTCTTTTTTCTACACCATATATCCATAACCATATAGCTATGTTGTGCTATCACAGTTTCCCCCGGGATCACCTTACAGTCCTTACACTGTTTCAAACCCCCTCTCTTCCACATAAAATAATCAATTTGTGATTTGTTCCCTCCACTCTTATAAGTTATATAATGCTCTTCTCTTTTCCTAAAATAAGTGTTCACAATTGCTAATTCATACGCTGATTGATGCAATGTCAAGTATTTTTTCTCCAGCCTCATTTCTTTCTCCATACCCATACCCTCCATGCACTCTATCATAATCTATTCTATCACAGCCTACATGTCCATTCATTTACATGTCATTTAAATTTGGTGATAGGTTTAAATTAAAAATATGACTAAAACCCAATAATTTAAGTTCTGTGTAATTTTTCTATATTGTCTGTTAGCTATATGGAGGGATTGCAAATGCAGGTATCCTCTGTATTTTTAGTTGTGTTAAATTAATAAAACCCTTCGTAAAACCCATATTCAGATTATTAAAATTTTATCTAATGAGATACATATTATAAACTTTTACGATATATTTTATAAAGTTAATAAAAATTTGATTATACTAAATTATGTATGTTACATGATTTATCATTTATGCTACTTATAATTAATATAACATACATAATACAAAACATAATTAATCAAACACACAATTTTATTATTGAATTGTACGTACCAAGTATGCCCTTTGTCCTTCATATGGAGTGATAATTCCTATTTGATCAGGTTTTACACCACATCTCAAAAATCTGGTGGCAATCTTTTCAACATTGGCAGCTTCTGTTCTATTTAAATATGATGTTCCCGAACCCGCTATTTCTTCTTGGCCTTGAGTAACATAGAATAACATTGGCTTATCAGCCACTGGCCAAGGGAACTCAATCTTGCTTAATTTTCGATCATCTACATTCATAGAATATTATTAACTAAATTTACTTCAATAATGTAAAAACCATGTTATTACCAGCACAGACTCCATTCTGTAATGAGCCTTCATAGAAGAAATTTGAGGGGAATCGAGAAAGTTCTGGATGCATTCTATACTGTACTTCCAACCTAAATGGTCTAATACCCAACACTACAAGACGTTCAAAAAGAGATTGACTCAATCCAGCTCTAGCTGCTTTTTTACACATCACTACAGGTCCAAGTTGGCAATGATCCCCAACCAGAATTAACTAAAAATAGATAAATGGGTTATATATTAAGTAATAGCTTAAATTGTAAACTTTCAATTACCTGTTTTACTCCAAGCACAACTGGTACCATACATTCAGGTTCTGTAGCCTGCATGCTTTCATCTATTAATATAGAATGGAATTTAAATCGTACTAAACGAGGATCCCCAGCACCAACACATGTTGTGCAAATTACATCTGCTGCTTTAAGTAATTCTCGTTCAGCAGCTTTTTTCAGAGCGCGATATCTTTTTTCATCTGCCATTGATAATTCACCAGTCTCATCCTTCAACTGTTGAAACTTTTGAAGCTCTACATTACTGAAAATAAAATAAAAGTAAATAATAAACAAATTTAATTTTTAATTTCATAATTTATTGTTTTTATTTATTTTAATAAAATTACTTACCAAGACATCTTTCGAACCTGATTATGAAGAGCTAAGAAAGAAACTGGAGAATCAATAGCCTCACGAGACTTAGCACACACACGTACAACCTTAATTAATTTAATCATTTATTATAATAATGAAAATTATAGCCTGTTAATAACAAAATGTTACTTTTAAGCCAGTTCTGTGAATTTTTTCTGTCAGTTGATCAACTGCAATATTTGATGGAGCACACACCAATACTGGCCCACCATTGATTTTAACTAATTGGTAAACAATTGTAGCAGAAGTCACAGTTTTACCAGTTCCTGGGGGTCCTTGAATTAAAGATAGAGGTCTTTGCACAGCGTGTTTAACAGCATATACCTATAATGTAAATTGTGTAAATGTATATTATATTATACCCTATTCAAAATTAAATCAGTAGTCAGCAGCCATGTGTGTTCGTCGGCTTTGGTCATATGACATCAATCAGTTCCCCACAGTCGACTACAGTACCGACTGTGACGTACGAAATAATATGCTACAATCACACTGCGTGCCACAAAGCATTTTAAATTATGTATTCATTTTAGCTGTCAATACTATGATACAAAGATCCCATAAACGGTGGTACGCGAGACGAAAACACGGAACAAAGCTACACCCCTGCGCATAAGTTAGTTGCCGACGACTGATCTCATTTTGAATACAGTATAGGTATAAATATATAGTTTAGTAGAGTAAACACAAATATTCCATTTTTTATAAAGAATTTTATCAGAATTTGATTTTTTCCTTTTATTTATTTTTCTAAAAATAATATGACATACAAATTACACATAAGTCCACAAATTTAAAGTGGCCGAAAGTCTATTCAACATAAGGTTTCTGCAAGCAAGATAGGGTAAAATGATTTGATTGTCCAACTATTAATGTATTTTCAACAATTTTTAATTCAAGAATTCGTGTTTTTTTATAAACCAAATGATTCCTATAGAACTGATTGCTTCATTATACAAGAATAAACTTCAAGTTACTATACCAAATTCTGACAAAACCATTGTAAAAAAACCAACATAGATTTAAAAAAAAAAAAAATGTAAAATGTGTATTGCAGGTAGCTAAACTTTAATTGTTTCTTAATACTGTCATAAAAATTTACTTGAGATCTATTTAAATCAGGCAAGTTTGGTGCTGAAAAATGTTTTGGCATATGTGATCTAAACATAAGGTCATCAAACTCGTGCCCCAACAGTCTATGGTATATATATGATGATACTGACGATTCGTCAGTAGCAAATCTTTTCAATGAACATTGCATTCTAAACAAACAAAAAAAATATGAGTAATATAAATTATTAATAAATTCACTTTGTCTATTACTAAGCTTACCTGTCAAAAGATGTAGACTTCCAAATAAAATCTACCACATAGTTAGATGTTATATCAGTAGGAACACCATTATTAATTTTCAATTCCAACCCTACATCTTCTCCATAATTGTCAGGTATTTTAATGACATGACCAATTCCAGCCCAAGGATTTTCACCAGTCAATCTTAAACGTAGTTCATCACCATGCATCAAACGCATATCACCATCAGTCTTGGCAAGATGAAAATAAGCAATTGTCTTTTTATTAAGTCCCACATCCCATCGTACGGTAATGTTTTCTTGAGTTTGGGATTCTTTTAAACGCTTATCATAGTCCGCTTCTAATTTTACCAATGGGCCAAATACATTTTGATATTGAAAGCCATCTTCATACCTAAGTAAAACAATTTGTGGCTCTTCGTCTACACCAGGTTTATCAAGATCATTAATTGTTGCCTCATTATTGTCTTTCCATAGTTCTTCAAGCTTAGCAATCTGAGTAGCACTGACATGTCGGGAACGTAACTGATCAGTATCGTTTGGTACTTTTACAAGCCAATTTAAAAAGCAACGATCAGCAATCAACGGTTTCCATTGTTCTTGATCCCTAATTGATTAACAAATAAATTGTAATGAAAAATATGATTACTATAATTACAAAATGGTTAATATTACCAATTCATGTCTTTCAAAGCATTCTGTGTGGAGCATGGCTGTCTACATAGCAATATAACCACAGAGTCTGCTTTGGCGGGAATGAATCCAAGCACAAATACATTTTTTACACCACATGAATAGCATTCCAGTACAGTCTCGCCTAATGGCCCGTCTTTATGCAATGTAACTTCCTTATGCTTGGCCCGTACCAAATGATTGATTATATGCGATCCAGAAGTATTTCCACGTCCATTACAGAACCATTTCTTACAAATGTTACACATGACTACACATCCAGGATCATGAATACCACAATATTTGCATGCATAATATGGCAATTCCTAAATACAAAAATGTTTAAAAAAAAATAAACATAATATTATTATTTAAAAAGATAAAATATTCAGATAAGTACCTACTAAAATATTCTTTTATTATTATATTTTAAATTACCATAAAACCCCATAGGTAATTCAAAATTATATAAAACCAAAGATGTATCTAGATAGGTATTAGGTATATTAAAATAATTATTATTTTCTTCAGTTAATCTTAAGTAATTAGACATTTAGACGTTTGTAATTATTAAAAAAAAAATAATAAACACATAAACAATTCATGCAATTTTCAATTAAATTGATATAAATTTTTTTCAATTATGTACCACACACAAATATAATGTTAAAACGATTAAGAAAATTTTACATATTTTAATGGCACATTAATAACTCCAAACACTTGTTAGTTATTAAATAAATATATTGAACTAACAGATTTCAATAGGTAACTAAATGTTAATTTGTTCAACAAAACAAATATAAAATTTTAATAACTGATAAGAATTAGAATAATGTATCAGAAACCTACACAACATAATTATTCCAAAAACTAAACATTTAAACTAATTTTATGTCATTTATGGACTAAATCAATTCTTACAATTAAAAATTTTTTATTCTACAAATTTACTACATAATATTAATTGAAAATAAGGTGGATTTAAATTCTTGCGTTACTAATTTACTTAATAAACCACTATTATCTAATGCATTGACAGTAGTTTAACCTATTCATATAATTAAATTAACACTGTCTAGAGACCCGGAAGTCCATATATTTTTTGCTTATACGGACATCCATGTTATCAATGCGTATCCAAACATCATATTATTAATACAGATCTGGACACAAAATTGATTATTAGAAAATACAAAATTTAGGAAAAGTGGTCGCGACTCCCTGTGTATGCATTGATAATACGGATGTCCATGTATGCGAAAAATACACGGACTTCCGGGTCTTTAGATACGGTGTTAAATTAATTACCAAATCATTTCTGAAAATATTTAAAATGTTTACAAAAACAAAAACACACGCAAGTTTATAAAACAAAATTTATATTACCTTGGTGAAGAAGGAATCTTCTTCTTCGTCCTCAAATTGTAGTTCGCCAATTTTCTTAGTGACCGTAATAACGTTGGAGTCATCTTTATCGCTTTTATTGCTCAACAACTGCATCTGAAAATGTAAAAAAAATAAGTATAGGTACCTACCTAAGTACCTATTATGTTATAATAATAATATCAAACAGTTGCACTTATCACATACTCTGTGCGACGATGACGACGAGTCCAATTGAGACATGGGTGCTTGGCTCTGGGATGGCAACGTGAAATCGGTGAATTCGAATTCGCTGCCCTGGGTGTCCGCGCCTATCATGTCTGCCTCTTCGGTCTCCAAGAAGGTCAGAGTCTGTGAACTTGGACCGTACGTATCGACGCTCATCGTGGGACTTGTGCTGTTGTCGTTTAGCTTGCGGTGTGTATGTGCTCGAGTATTACTCACGCGTCAGCCGGTAAGAGCGCGCAGAGACGCGAACTGGAACGTCGTGTGGACACCGCGAAAAAGCGAGCGGCACGTCAACCGCCCGACACGAACACTGGTCTATACAAAAAATCGTCGCCGACGGACGATATGGAAAAATGACGGCGAACAAATTGACTTAAACGGTAGCGCGACAATAACGTCGACAAACGTTTAACGCGTATAAATTGGGAAAAATAATAAAACACTGTGCGAAATTTATACCCGCGGTGGTACCGAAGAAAGAGGTACGAATCATGGGACACGCGCGCTCAAAATTTACTGCTCAAGGACAAACCACTGATAAAACGCCTCGTAAACTACGCGCGATTCGACCACAGAGAGCACGTTCGAGTATTCAACCTCCACTGCCATGGTCATGGAGGAAAAAATATTATGGCGCGTAAAAGTATCTGTAATAATAGTTTTTGTTTGCAATATTAATAAAATTATTTGCCGTCCTTCCATATTGTTTCTCTACGCGAACTTACTACCGAAGACGTGTAGGTGCACTACTAAATATAATATTATTATATTTTAATTTTAATACGTTTCGCTCACTTGGAGATTCCGATCATTGGTTGTACAGACTGTGGACTAATTACCAGATTACGTTTTAGGAAACACAATAAACATGTGAACTAACAAATAAATAATTTCTTCTAAACGTACAAACTTCAATAATTGTATTTTAAATTTTTATATTCATTAGATAGGTTTCAATACAAATGATAAAATAATCATTTTTCAAATTCGTAAAAAAAAAATTATTATTCTTAAATATTAAATTTTAATCTTATAAATATTGTTATAATTGACAAACCATATTCTTCTAATTTATTTATGTACCAAAGAAAAATTTTCCGAATAATACTGATATATTATAGAGTATATTAAATACATTTTAATTTAGTATAGAATGCAAATTTAAATTTAAAACAAAGTATTATTTAATGACCTTTAAATTATTTATTGTGATTTAACTAACACAAGGTATAAATTATCCATATTTTAAACAAACAATTTAACATAAATAATTAAATAAATATTGACAATAGTTTTATTTCATTTTTGATACAGATGGGTACCTAATTAAAATATTTTGGCATCAATAATAAGTAACATATTGCCATTTTTATTTTGGAGTACTGGAATCATCATCAGTTTGATCCAATTGTGGAGAACCTGTATGGTCAACAGGTTTTTTTGGAGGAGTTCTTACTGCTGTTGGAGATTCTTGCTTCTTTTGCAAAAGTGCATTGAAAAAGCTAGCTAATGCTCTCTCACTACTAGGTGGAGGGTTATCAGAAATACGTTTATTTGCCGATAATAATGGTTTTGTAAGTTCTATAGATTTCCTAACAACAGGAGTTTGTGGTTGACTTATGTTTTGATTCAATAACACAAGTTGTCTTGCCAAAAAAGCTTGTTCCTCTTCATCTTGGAGTTCATGTTCTTTATGTTGTTTTTCGTATGGATATGGTATAGCATCACTGTAATGTGATTCAGGATTAATTTTTTGCATATTTTCATAAAGCACTTCAATCTTCTTCAAACTATCCCAGCCTGAAGGTACAAATACAGAATCCTTTTCCACAATTAATGCAGGCGTTTTAAATGGAAAACGGTAAATTCTGAGAAAAAAAAAAATACTATAAGCTACAAATTATTGATTTATTTGTTTTTAACTTGAGTTTCAATAGATAGAATTTAAGAGGATGCCACACCTATATTTTATGCCTTCATCTAACCAACTGACAATATAAAAAAATTTTAATTTGGCATTCTTTTTACAGCTTTGTTACTTTTGATATTAAAGTAAATAGACAATAAATTTATAATTTTAGATAAAAATATTGTCAATTTTAATTTAAAATACTTAATAATACTAAATAATTATTTCTTTTTTCAATTAAAATTTTGAGAAAAAACCGATAATTAGACATAGATAATATTTTCTTCTATAAATTTGGGGCATAAATGCAGTTTAGCTCCTAAGCGATATTTTGAAATTTTTTTTATCATCAAACTGTGCTTTTAAATACAGAATATTTTAGTATTAAAAAAAATGTTGATTGGACTTCGAAGTTTTGGCAATTTAAAGTTTGAACATACCACCAAAAACAACAAATTTTACGCTGAATTTCTGTATCGAATATGTGGTTTTTCAAAAATGTTTTCTTTCTCTTCTTTATAACCAAAATCTCAAAAATGAATCTAGTTAGAAAATCAGGTGATTTCAATGCAAATCAAATTTTTGAATTAAACTGTCCGAGTGAGCGAATCGAACAATTGACCTGGCTAGTTTATAGATGTGACCGAAAGAAGTACACCTAAGCTATATTTAATTTAACCTGTTACTTTCTCAACGTGGTTTCATAGCAAATCGGGGGATATTTTAGATTAAAGTGAATAGAGCCAGCCACAGCAAGTGTATCCCCCATCTCCCAGCCATGGTTTTTTGCAGGAAAAAAATACAAGAGCATTAATTTAGTGTTATTTTATGTTACAATTACACATTCCTGGAGAAAAAATCATTTGATATGAAAATTCAGCGTAAAATGTGTTGTTTTTGTTGGTATGAAATAAATTTAAATTGCCACAACTTCGAAAGTAAGTTCGACAGACATTTTTTCTTAAATACTTAAACATTCTGAAATAAATACACACAGTTTGATGAAAAAAATTTCAAAATATCGCTTAGAACTAAACTATATTTGTTCCAAATTTGGTAGGTAATAGCATAAATATGTTCTATGGTAATAGGTCAATTGAATTTTATATTATAAATGACGAAGTTGTAATAAGAATGCCAAACTTAAATTTCCTACCTTGTCAGTTGGTTGGGCGGAGACAACAAATACGGATATGGCGTCCTCTAAATAATGTAACTTATTACAAATTAAAAAAGTAAGATAGAACTATTATTAAATAATAAAATCAACCAATGTTATAATTAGTATTTTGATACTTGTCTGATATTGTACTCCCTTTTTTTATAAAAATTATAAATTGGTTTATGCTCTTAAAAACATAAACCAAAAATCTTTCATCTCTTAAAATAAGAATTATCTGTGAGATATTATCATATAAATCTAAAATAAACATGAAATGATTATTATTATTCATATATATATAGTATAAAGTAATTGATTGATAATTACTCTTTAATGGTATATTATTTACTAACTGATTAATTAAAAATTGTAATATCTTTTAAATTATGACAAGCTGACAAATAAATAATTGGCTTCTTTTGTTTTACCTCCATAGAAACTCGGATAGAAAATTAGAGACAATCAATGATTTATGAGCTCCAGTGTTTTTTTTTTTATTGTTGACCTCCATAATCTCTAAACACACAGATAATGTAGTAGGTACACAGTTTTATTTGAGATTTATAGAGAAATGACAAATGTTTGAATACCGAATTGTTTTTAATATTGTCATTCCTTTTCCAAAAAACAGAAATAATAAAATAACTAAAGCTACACAACCATTGATTAAATAGGTATATATATATATATATAATACAACTGTGGGAAAGTTGTTTATTTTTTTTAAGAAGGGGGAGGTACAATAATAGACGAATACAAATTTATTTATTTTTTATATACAAAATTGAGTATTATAATTTATTATACCTATATGCAGTTTAAAAAAACATGCAATTTAAAATATTAATTAATACAAATTATAACACAATTATAATAATGTATTACTCAGAAAACATTCTATAAGAACTTTTGAAACCTATTGGAAATATAAAATAATACATAATATATAATAGTGGCATAAGCGATAGGGGGTTAAGGGACTAAAGTCTCTCCCATTGGCTGGTTTATACTGATATGTGTATTTATAATAAAGTTATATAAATTAATTATAAGGTTCATAGTTGATCTAGAAATTGTTTTGCATATACCTACATTACAGGACAGTACATTATTAATACAGGATATTGTATTATTATATTAGATTTGAAAGAAAAAAATATATTATTGCGTTCAAAAAGTTTTTTGTGCAAAATTTGGTATATTTTCAGATTTATAAGCATTTTCATATTTTGTTTTAGTAGTAAGGTCATGCTCAAAAAAACTTCTGGGAAAATGAAAAAGCCTCCTTTAAAATACCGACTATACTCCGTGCATGTTAAGAAAGAGCCATGGTGGCAGACGAAAACTTGTCCGACGTGCACAGGTTTGAATCATTGTTACCTAAAATAATGCAGTATACCACATATACTATATATATATATATATATATATGTGACAATAGTCAATAAATATTGGCACTTTGCATGCTAACATATTGTGGTTTGACTATGGCAAAGTAGCGGAATGGAAACCGGTTACCGCCATTTCAACAAGGCTCTTTTTAATGTGCAACAATTGTAAACTAAATTTGCTATCAGAAAGCTTTGTATCGGAAGTTTCTTACCAACTCCTTGAACCCAATAAATAGAAATATCGAGATTTAAATTTAACATTAGAATTTTAAAAATTATGTATGAGGTATACTGTTACCAATAGTAATTATAATAAATATAAAATTATGTATGGTGGTTGATTACTAAACATTAGTATTTGGAAAGAATGACATTCATATTCATATTCACACATTACATATTTGTGAATAACTCATGAATATCACTTGTTTTTTTTTTAAATAGAATGTGAATGTTAATAAAGTAGTTTCTTTGAATCTGTAATATTTCAATAAATATAAGAAAAATGTATATCAAATTAATTGATAAAATTGAACGATTAGACGAACACATTTAATTAATTTTTAAAGAATGTAAGCATGTTATTTTTAAATAAATATAAGCATAAATGAGTTTGTTATTAATGCATTGAATGAGAACAAATTTAATTTTCAAGTGAACGTTCCAAACACTGCTAATAATATACAGTTGCAAGAACAGTACTGTTACTAATAATAAATGAGTAAATATTATACAATTTATTTTACCTGTGCATTAAATATTTATAAAGAAGATCACAGTTTTTGTCTTCCATTACGGATACATAGAACAAAGAAGCTCCAAATTGTAGACAAAATTTTCGCAAACAGCATTGGATGTAATCAAAATGTTCTTCTGAATAATTATCAATTTCTAAGTTTTTAATACAATCTGTCATAGTTATAACAACAACAATATCTAAGCCAAGATTTTTTGTTAGAACTCCTTCATTAAGAAGTCGAACTTTTGGGCAGGACTCATATGACAGATCTAATAATATTGAAAATATATTAATATAAAAACAATTTATAAGATAATATCTGCCTACCATCAGGCGGTGAGTAGTCAATGATCCTATCAACACATTTGTCTCTTAGATTTTGAGTTTGTTCCATGCCTAAATTCAAACTGTCAATATGATCTTGAAGTCTTGCTGACCAGAATTCTATAGATTCCATAATTTTCCACGGATGCTTCATAGAAGCAACCAAAACAATTGTAGTGTCCTCAAAATTGAGTTCATTTAATGCAAACTTCATCAAATATTTTAATGATCGATCTCCATCCAAAGTCCAAACGTTTAACTGGGCATTTTCATCAGTGCTATCATCACGTACCTATAAATAAAAATGTAGCCCATTAAAGTATATAAACATCATTGAACAACATAGAAAGAGAAAATATGCTTGCCTGTATATATCCATACTCCATGCCCCATCCTTGTTTTGAATCTTTCAGGCCTTGCAACTTGGTCACTAATGTAGTTTTTCCTGATTTACTATCACCCAATAATAATACATTTTTGTTTTCGGGCAACTTTTTTCTACTTTTATTTTGTACATCCAAAAGCAGATTATTCCACTGATTAGTATCATTATCATTTTCAACTTGAGTACTAGTGTCTAAAATGAACACAATATTTATGTAGGTAATTATGTCATATTATGTAAAAATGATTTTTAAAATTATAATACTTACCCATATTACAAATCCAAATATCAATTTACCGTAATTTTCACAATTACAACTATATAATATGTATTACAAACAGAAAAATTTAATTTCTTTCAAATTCTAAACTTGAAAGCATAGATAAGTAAATTATATAAATAATAAATATATATATATTTATGTTGAAACTTGAAAGTGTAAATGATTCAATCATTATGATTGTTATCAATGTGTAATCAAACACGAAAACGTTGTTCCTCTAGCAATTTTTGATAAGAGATCCCAGGGGTACTCAAACCTTAGATTATATAATACACAGATGTGTATAATAAACTAGATTGCTAACTCCCGGGTAAAAGCACAGAACATAAAAGGTAAAAGTAAGGCACTATAACTGTGAGTATTCTCATCCGCCATTTTGGTTCCAGTTGTACACAAGTGTTTTATCACTTTATCAGTATTTAGTGTTAAAGCTGTGAAGTATTTTGTTTTAGAATAAACAATTT